>JXCR01140791.1:197850-239568 GCA_002079205.1 Phalaenopsis hybrid cultivar
GGGTTTATATTACTCCTATAAATATTTTACCTCTTCTACCCAATACCTGAAGAAAATAAAGTATTATGTTCTCATATTTTTAAATGTGTTGTTAGAGAGCATGGAAAACATCAAAAGAGGTGAAAGATGGAGAGATCTCACAAAAGAATGCTTATCTATCTTTCTTTGATTATTATGTTGGGGTTCCTTTTTCTCCATTTCTTTCTTTAGGCACTTTTTTCTGCTCCTTTTAAGTGTTTTTTTTTCTTTTGAACAGAAACCACCTTTTCTCTCTTTTTTACAATATACGCTTACTGCGTTGAAGGACGTGACTACAATCTTCAAAATTTACTGTTCTTTCGGCAAAAAAACTATAGAAATTCATTCAACTTGAGGCTGACCCATAGATTTTTTCTTCGGTCAAGCCTAACTTATAACTGTCTGCTTGGGTTGGCGTCGCTGTGCCTGTCACCATGTGTGTCATTGCTGACCCACAAGGCACGACACTGAACTGATTATATTTTGTTTTTCAAATCGATTATTTCATGATTTTTGTATCATTATTACTTCATTTTGGCTAATCAATGCTCTTAAAACTCCATAGATATACAGAGTATTTTATTTAAATATGTTCATTTCTGCTTGATTAAAAGGGAACTATATTCAAGTAGGTATGAGTGATACTGCTAGCTTAAGCGCCTGGTAGAAACTGATGCAAAGATTAACTTGAGATGTCATTGATGGTAGGGCTGTTAACTATTTAATTTCGAGCCAAGTTGCCATCAACTCAAAATCGGCTAAAAAAAATTTGATCTAAAATTTTAGCTTGTTGCTCTTTTCGTTTATTTTGAACTGATCTCGATCTGAGCAAAATTTGAATCAAACTTCGAGCGATTAATGATCTACAAGTTAAATGCGCTAAATTCACAGCCCTAACTGATGGCGATAGCATCATTTCTATTTCTTAGCATGCGTTGAGGCTTAGATCTTTGTTTCATGAGCAGTCCAGTAGATCATTGTGTTTTTCCTTGAAACCAATTGTTATCTTTCTTTAATTTAATATTGCTGCTAAATATTGTAATGTAGAAGAAGTTTTATCTGACTATCTAGAACGGGGTCAGTTATTAGTTACTCGGCATAGTGCGCTTGATGTTCCGCATATTCTTTTTCTTTGCTTTTAGTTAAATTATGATTGAGTGTTGACATCATTTTCCCATTGTTTTTACCTCTTACAGGGCCATCATGGTTGTGTTAATGCAATTTCTTGGAATTCGAGCGGCTCATTATTGATTTCTGGATCAGATGATACCAGAGTAAATTTTTTACTCACATTTTTGGCAAATATTCTTTGTGAAGTTGTGATTAGTTGCATCTTCTTGAGTTATTAGCTTGTTTTTTTTTTTGCTTTTTGCTATCTCATCTCATACCTATATATGTCAGTCATGAAAAGAGTACATCTGTCAAGCTTATTAATGTGCTTTTATTTTATAGTAGATGTAGAATAATCTCAAATCGACTTGTGAAAGCTTTTTGTTTTGCAAATTTGCTCAGTTGAAATAACTGAAAAAAAGTCTTTTACTTGCCATTCTGTACCGTCTACTTCTTTACTTCTGAAAGTAATTAAAATGCTTTTGATTTTGCAGGTTAATATATGGAGCTACCCTACTGGTGGACTGATTCACAGCATTGATACCGGGCATTCTGCAAACATATTTTGTGCAAAATTTGTTCCAGAGACATGCGATGAACTTGTAGTTTCCGGTGCAGGTGATGCAGAGGTAGTCTTCTGATCTGCTAGAGGGAGCTTGGAGATTAGTGTCACATGATGACCCAAATGCTAGAGAATATAACATTAGTATTTGCATTCTTCTAGGTTCGCATTTTCAATATATCTCGGGAAAGAGTGGTGAGAGAGAAAAGTGGCAATATTAGCACTTTGGAACCATCGGCATTTTTCCAGTGCCATTCCAGACGAGTCAAGAAGTTGGCTGTAAGATTTTTACCGACTTCTTTTATCTTTAGTTGCTTTCTTCAATGTATATTATATGCATATCTTCGCATAACATATATCATGCACGCTTCTCCATGGTTTTTGCATGATCACAGGTTCTCTTGTTCTTATTGATTTGTTGATTGATTCGCAGATGTATTTTTTTCTTAATTTTTTCTTATTACTATCTGCTTTATAGGTTGAAGTTGGCAATCCTAATGTAGTGTGGAGTGCAAGTGAGGATGGGACTTTAAGGCAACATGACATGAGGGAATGTTCTACTTGCCCTCGTGCTGGTTCTTCTCGCCAGGAATGCCATAATGTTCTTGTAAGTACCAATGGCATGGTAGCAGCTTGCATGCACGCACACACATATAAATACACATACATATGTACATATGGATCCATACATTAAATATTTATACATGCATCCCTACATACATATATACATTCATGCATGCGCGCGCACACACACATGTATTTACTGTTTTTAATGCAATCAAATGTCTTTTTTGGAACTAGGTTCTACAATCTTTTTTGGTGCATGCATGAACCGTTGGTTTAAATGACATCATATCAGATACTCTGAATTCTTTGATATTTAGATGTGAAAGACATGCTATAAGCATTCCTCCTTAGAGTTCAAGAAATAGAATCTAATCAAAATTTTATAAAGTTAAAAGTAATTGGAAAAGCAGTCTTATAACAACAAAATTATTCTTTGCCAAAAAAAATACTGCAGTTTGTTATGCTTTCTGTCCTCAAGGTTCTAGTATCATGAAAGTGTTGTGTCAGTTCTCATTTAAGTGTTGAACATTTTGGCAGCTTGACCTTCGCTGTGGGGAAAAAAATTCTCTAGCTGATCCTCCGAAGCTTTGTTTATTACTGAAATCTTGTGACATAAGTACCACCCGACCCCATCAAATTGTTGTAGGGGGCAGGTAAACATTATAGATTCATTCGGTTGTTAAGTTTTTGTGATCATGCATAATAAGTGCTTTATGAACTTATATTAGTTTCTTTTACTAAACAGTGATGCATTTGCTCGATTGTATGATAGAAGAATGCTCTCTCCCTCAAACTCTAGCATGAACAATGCAAAACCACCTCCCTGCATTAATTATTTCTGTCCAATGCATCTTTCAGAGCATGTAAGTTTGGCAAATATCAGCTTTATTAGTTCTTATTACCTTGCTAGAATAGAAATATATTAAATTAGAAAAATACTTTTTATTTAGTGAGTGATGTGTGCTTATTTTGCTGTGTGTTAGAGCATTAATATTCATTATTCTGTTTTAAAAATGTGGTCCTTTAGCAAATAATGAACAACATATGAGCTTTCCTCTTTAAAATGTACCAGAGCGCGGTTAGTCTTAATTATAGCTGCCTTGCTCCTCTCTATCCATTTGCAACCCTCCCCTACTTGCCTGCAAATTTCTTCTGACCCTAACTGCCGGCCAGAATTCTCTCTCACGAGCTCGTACTCCTACTTCTGAGGTTGACCAACTGCTTATAACTTAGTTTCACTGTGCACTTGTCACACATCAATTAACCCCCTTCGAGTAGCCATAGGTGTAACAGAGGAGGACGATTCAGCCAGATTCATTTTCCGCTAATATCTATATTAACATTTACAAAACGTGGTCTAGTGACTAGGAAATTAGTTAGTTTTCATCATCACAAAGCATTTAATTTTATTTCAGGTCGTCTAATCTTCATCATAAATGTTAATACATAAGCATGCTTAGAACAATCAACAAAATAAAAAGCAGAGCTTTAAAAGTAAAAAAAAGCTCACAAGAAAAACTTGTACATAACCAAAGTTTATAATTTACATCGGGCAAAATTGTTTTCAATTAAGTATCCGAAGTTGTATAACAAAAATGCTATACAGACAAATAATGGTAACTCAGATCACTGATCCGTCTTCTCTTTGTTTTTTGAAATCATAAGTATATTATCTTATGTTCTTAATTAGATGTATACTTCTAAAATAAAGTTTAATTATACTAGAAAACAATAGTATTATGCATGCTGATTTATGATTAATACTTGTATTGACATTTGTAATTGTAATTAGTGTGGCAGTGATATTAAATAGACATATTATTTTTCTTAATTTAATACAGTGAACACAATCATATGCATCAACTGTAACAGTTTGTTAGAAATACATATGGCTGTTAAATTTCAAAATTTTATCGCACTATGCTCGTCTATTTCATATTTGAATTTATTTGTTCCACTTTTATTTTAAATTTTATTTTGAGTACTTGTTATTTTAGAAACACGTGATATTTGCATAAGTGTTGACACCTCTAATTCATTATTTCGTGACCTAACTCCTTGGTCATAATAACAGTTGATAGAGTTTGATCAACCCAACATTGCAATTATCAATGCCCCATGGTATCAGTTGGACCATCCCTTCATTCTAACATTATTATAAGAAGTCAGAAGTCCATTTATTTTCTTATTAAGGCTCATCTTGTTAGAACTTTTACTTAATGCAGATTATCATTATAGTATACTTATGTGGTATAAAATAATGTGATTATTTATTTATTTATTTATTTTACCTGTTATATTACTTTCATCCGCGCTCCCTTTAAATTTAATATGTAACTGTTAACAAGAAAACTATAAAATTCACAAAATAATATTTTTATCTCAAAAGTATATTTTTCAAAAATCTTTCACACCTATTGCCTGCCAACTAAACCAATTCATAGGAAACAACAACAAGCCTTTATCCCACCAAGTGGGGTCGGCTACTTGAGTCTTTTTTCTCCATTATGTCCTACGAAGTGTCATATTTTCATGTAATTCTAATAAATCAAGATAATTTTTTATACAATTTAAGTCTTTTTGGGTCAGTCGAATCTAAAACAAAACATCTACTCTCCTAACTAGATCATAAGATGGTCGACGTTTAATGTGGCCAAACCATCTAAGATGACTATTTCTACTCTTATCTGCCACTGAAGCTACACAAATTCTTTTGCGAATATATTCATTTCGCATTGTGTCTTTAAGAGTCAACTTACTATCCACCTAAGCATTCTCATCTCAACAACATTTAATTTAGTTTGATTCTACTCTTTTATAGACTAAATTTTTTCTCCATAATGCATTGCATGTCTCATCAGCATCTTACAAAACTTTCTTTTGAAGTCTAAGTGGTACTTTTCTATCACACAATAGGCCCAATACATTCCTTCACTTCTATATCACCATCACTTTGAACAATAGACCCGATATATTTAATATTTTTCACTCCTTTTAATGATTTGATCACCCATTGTTGCAACTATGCCTCTAGATTTACTACTACTGAAATGACATTCCTTATATTCAATTTTATATCTACTCAACAAAAGACTTTAGACTCTAATGTAGACCTCCATAATTCAAGTTTATTCTGAACTCTTTCTCTAGTCATATCCATAAGAAGAATATCATCCGCGAAAAGCATACACCAAGGTACATCCTCCTGTAAATGTCCAGTAAGTGCATCCATAACTAAAGCATAAGATATGAGCTTAAAGCCAATCCTTGATGTAATCCAATTGAAATTGGAAATATTTGGTCAATCCTCCTTCTGTTTGAACACAAGTGACAACTCCAGTATACATATCCTTGATGACTTGTTAACCCTCTTCTTTTCTAGAACTCTCTAAAGAACTTTTCTTGGAATTTTATCATAAGCTTTTTCTAAATCAATAAAAATCATATGAAGATCCTTCTTTCTCTCTCTGTACTTCTCCATCAAATCTCTCAATAATTGTATAGCTTTTATGATAGACTTGCTCAACATAAAACCAAATTGATTATGAGAAATCTTTGTTTCGCGTCTTAACTTATGTTCAATCACTCTCTACCATAATTTTAATGTACATTAACTTAATTCTTATATAATTTGCACACCTTTGTGCATTCCTTTATTCTTAAAAATGAGACGAAAATACTATTCCTCCGCTCCTCAGACATCTTTTTTATTTTTTAAAATGATATTAACAAATTTAGTAAGCCACAAAATTCTCAAATCTCCTAAATATTTTCACATTTCTATTAGGATTTTATTAGTACTTACCAATTTTCCACCATTTTTTTTTCTTTAAAGGCTCAACTTTTTTTTTACTAATGCCATGATTAAAATAAAAATTATTATTATTATTAGTGATATTAAGATCATTAAGGTCGATCGTATTTTCAAAAACTTTATTGAAAAGTTTATCAAAATATATTAACCATCTATGTTGAATATTGTCGGCCGTTTTAATTTTGATTTTGAAAAATATATAGGAAAATATGAAAATAGTTTTGATATGAATATGATTTTTGAAAGTAACATTTTGATTTAAAAATAGGTGAGACCAAACGAGTCTCACATTTTGAATAGTTTGAGTGATTAAGCACAATACCACAGATAATATATTTATCCCGAAGAATAAACATATCACCTGTAGTAGGCTCAATCACCTAAATTAAAGAATTTGTGACATCCGTTTGGTCTGCGAAATATTTTATATGAGGCCAAAAAGTTCCCTTACCTAATATAAAGATTATATAGGGTTTATTTTATCTGGGTTCTAAGTTCCCTATAGAGGCAAGCCCCTATAGTTAATTACATCTTAAATGACCAGAGTCACTTAAGAAAACTCTCGATTAAGATCAGTGGTTTTACTTTCCAGATTTCAAAGTTTAGGTTTTCAAGATTAGACATGAGAAAATCAAATGAGAATGACCCAAATAGAAACAGTTATTTTAAAAAATCCAAAGGAGCGAAGAATATGAGATATTATAGATCCGAGGGGAACCCCAGTGACCTCCCAACTATCCTAATGTTTGGCTTTATATCTTTGAAATTATGTTATTTAGTGTTTAATCCTGCAATTTATTTAGAATTTAGGACTTATATTTGTATGATATCTGATCGTGCAAATAGACTAAAAAGATACGATGATTTACAATGTATCATACAGTAATCTCAGAGTCCTAAAGTGGTAGGACTTATAATTGCATAATCAGGATTGTGCAAAAGCCTAAAAATGATATGTGAGGGTTTACGTTGCGCTAGACAAACCACCTCGAACTTTTATGGGTTGTTATTTAAACTAAGGAAAGTGTTCGGTGTGAATGTGAAAGTGTTTTAGTGTTGCAGATCCATCTTGAAGTTGTTCCTCGTCATGCTGCCCACGGTGTTCGCTCCAAGCTCTTCGTCGTAGCATCTCCAAGTTTAATGTTAATTCCTATATAACCACTAGGTTTTCTTATACTAAGGTATAGTGTGTATCAAAGTAACAAAACATGCAGTATAAAAGAAAAGAACAGTATAATATACAGTACAGAGAAAGAACAGTATAGCATGCTGAAAGAATAGTATAACGTACTAGGAAAAACAGTATAACATGCTAGGAGAGTAATACAACATGCTAGGAAATAAAAATACTGTAATGTAAATCACACCTGTAAATTTGGAAAGTTTGCTGCTCCTTTAAGCTAACTATTATTCAATGTATAAATAAAAGAAATGTTGCTAGGAAAATTCGAGAAAATCAACAAATAAATCCATGAAGAAAAACTTGGGAAAATCGACGAGTAATAATTTAAATAAAACTGTCAAAACCTCGGGAAAATCCCGGAGAAAAGATCATAAGTGCTTTGTCCAAAAATTCCAAGAAAAATATATGAAAAAGTTCGAAAAGAGGGGACCGCAAGCACTCGGATCGGGGCTAGACTCAAATATATATATTTGTATTCGAGGGTCGTCGAAGGTTACTCGATCACCCAGATGTATAAAACCCTCCACTCCACTAGAAGGATATCCTACTGAACCTAACTTAGGAGGGTACTCCTTAGCCCAAGATTGGTGATCAACAAGTGGACAACCCGAATGTAACATATTTTAACATTTAAGTTTTGGCATGCACATATGTTTCAAGCATACAAAAAAAAGTCATATCAATTTTTGTAGTGAAAATATTTTTTTATAAATATTGTATCTGTTCTTATCAATTTTAAAAGGTATAGTTGTCCACAAGTCGATCACGTCATCGGGCCTAGGACTACCAACAACCTAAGAAGGTACGAGTCCCTCTTTAGTCTTATGTCGGTGAATGATACTTTTATCCTACAGTTCATCAAGTCCCATAATTGAGTCATGATGTTGCAGGATGAGATATCATTCTGCTCTACCACCGGCGTGCCTTTATCATCATCGCCCTACGCCCCAAAATAAAACCGACCTACTTGCGACATTTGCTTGATAGTTTCACATATAACAAAAGATTATACACGAGCACTTATGTATCAGACATAAGCACAGAAAATCAAACCAAGAAGCAATGAAAGAAAAAAATAAAAATGAGGATGAGAGAGATGAAGAATTGATCCACCCAAAAGATGAAGGAATAAGGGTGAAGCAATCCTCAAAGTTATATCAAAATGATCTAAAAATAAAGCCCAAGATTCTTGAATCATTCCAAGAAGGATATCATTTTCTCAACTTTTTATAATTGGATCAACACAGGAAGGGTATCATTTCCAAATGACAATTTTATGAATTTCCAAACACTTCATGAATTCAATTTATATCAAATTCATGATTTCCTGAAATAAAGCTATAAAAGCCTTTTATATGTCACAAAATAAGAGAGACTAATTAATAGAGGAGGAAACTTTCTAGCCTTCTAGAAAATCATGTCAATATCAAAATCATTTAAATCCAACCTTCATTAAAAGCTTTTTTATTTCGCATAAACATAAAATTATCCATATAGAACGATATAAATATTCATAACCAGAGGCCACAGAGAGGGATGACTATCAACCCAACTTATTCTACGAAGAGATCAACAGGTGAGGCTCTCGGGTAAAGCAGAAAAGAGGGTAGGGGCTCACGAGTAAGACCAGAAAGAGAGTAGAGGGTCACGGGTAGGGTCAGAAAACGCACAACCAAGCTCCAAGTAGCTCACGAGTAAGAGCTAGAACAGGCCAAACCAAACCCCATATAAGAAGCTCACGGCCACAGCTGGCAAGGAGGAACCCAACACAACACAAACCCACGGGTAGGGGCAACGAAGAAGACCCCAAAGGCAGCATAGACCTACGGGTAAGGGCCAAGAAGAAAGTCCCAAAGGCAGCATAATAAGTACTACCATTGCATTGTATTTGACATACATAAGAGAGTGAATGAACAAACTATTATACATCATTGGGATCGAACCCACTTTCATCATATAAAGCATGAGAACACTCATATCAAACACTCCCACACAGAGATAGATATTAAAATTCATGAATTTTTGGATGACAAACTTGATTACCTATAATAATCTCAAGAGGAGGGGGGCATTAAAGAGGAGGCCCCAATCGAACCATCCTCCACAAAAGTGTCAAATCAAGCCCACAGAATAATCCAAATAATAAGAGAATTTCGACAAACATAAATCACCAAAAAGCAGCCCAAACCGAGCCTAGCATAGAGGTAAATCGAGCCCAACACATGGGGCAAACTAAGTCCAAGAAATGGTCCAAACAATAAGGGATTTCAGCCAATATAAAATCACCGAAAAGGAGACCAAACGGAGCCTAAGAAAGGGGCATACCGAGCCCAGCACAGGGGGAAAACCGAATCCCATAAAAGGTAACATTCAACCCAAGTCTACTACAAAAAGAAGCTCTCAAAGGAGCCAAAACCGAAATCCATAAAGGTTCAACACAAAGAAATTTTCCAGCACATTCAATCTCCAAAGAAGCAAAAAAAAAAAAAAAAGAACGTGGCCTATAAAAGCTTAAAGCAAAGAAAACTTCCAACTTATATGCAATCCTAAATGAGCCAAAAACCGTGGCCAACATAAGGGACAAAACAAAATATAATTTCAGCTGAACCGAGCCTAGCTTCAGGCCAAACCGAATCTAACAAAAGGGAGCAAAAACAGAGAAACGTCCCAGGTAGACCGAACTCATCAGATGGGTCAAAACAAAACCATAAAAATTAGATTTCTTAAAGCCTTAGACTTCAAAATTTCTTGTACCCCAACATATGTTTTAAGCAGGAATTGATAACAGGAAATAGATAAGTGTAATGAATCCTTAAAGCCAAATATTTCTCAGTATTGAAATGAATCCCAGCACTTCCTTGATTCGAAAATAACAAGAATAAAAGACTTCAACATTTCATTTCCAACATGTATTCTAACAAGGGTAGCAAGAGAAGCAAGAAACATGCCCCAAACATAATTTTATAACTCATAAAAATAATTTCTAGCATGTATTCTAACAAGGGGCAGCAAGAGAAGCAAGAAATGAACCCCAAACATAATTTTCCAGCTCATAAAAATAATTTCCAGCATGTATCAATACCTAGACTTCAAAATAAACTAAGTCATTTCTCCATTAACCTTTGCAAGAGGATAGAGATGCCTCAACATGCCGTCCTAGATAAAATAGAATAGAGAGAAAGAGAAGAATACATCTTTTCAACAGATTTAAAATAAAATTGAAACATAATTCCAGAAAAACCACTCCAAGAAAAATATTTCCCCTAAAAACTTCAAGAAACGACAACCACGAATGCTCCACACCACAGGCACCCGAAAATATAGCTTAGAGAGGATTTTCGACAAGGTAAACAACACTTCACGAACACCCCACACTCCAAGCGCACGAGAATCAGACTTTAGAGAAGAGTTCTCTTCCTTAGAGCCTCCCACAGCAAAAACACAGCGTCTCCTTTCTCTCCAAAAAATTTCAACGACCCAAAACAGAGAATCTAAGAAGCTTTTTATGGGCAGAGAAGAGGGGGGGGGGGAGAATCAGCCACCAAACAACACTTCATGGCTGAATAGAACAAGATAAACGAAATCGACACAATATAGAGGGAGAGCGTACAGCCTTGAGGAGGAGAAGCGTCGGCCAGCTCACCTCCTTGCGATTGGAGAGCCGAAAAGTTAATGGGAAGCTTGAGGAGATGAGCCGTGAGCAAGAACGACAAAGGAAAGCCTCGTGGATCCACCGTGGAACTAGGGCACACGGACGAGAGGGAGACGAGCCGTTGGATCGAGCCATGAGGTGGCTCGAACGAGGGTTTAAGCGTGCGGGTGAAAACCTAAATAGGATTTAGGTTTTAATTATATTATAATTAATGATATAATTATAAAAATATAAAAAATTTTGAGAAATAAAATTTGATTTGTGCCTTTCATTCGTGCGTCAAAACATAACAAAATTGGTATCATTTTTGGGTAATTCTGACATTCCGGACGCGCTGACCCGGTCCATTTCACCGTCGGAGGTTGTTTTGATGAATTCATCGATTTGCGTGCAAATTTTCTTGTGTCGGAAATATGACAATATGTGTGACATTTCTTACTAATATTGGTGTCCCAGATGCGTTGGCGCAGTCCGTTTTGTCGTCGGAGGTCATCCGGAGAAGTTTTCATTTTCACTCATCTTTGGGCTTAATTGAAGTCCTATCTCGTGTGACTTAGTGAATTTTGTACATTTGATATGTGTGTGACGATAAAGTTGTGAGGAGGTTTTCCTAGGGCTTGAAATCCTATTGAGAACTTCTCCCTCAGTCTCCACACAATAACCCTTAAACGCTCGTCCATAAGACGATGGTTTTAAGACCATAAATGCCAGACATCACAGGAAAATAGGAAGTATTTTTGGAATTTCTAAGGGGACAAATTTCAATGCTGATTTTCGAAGATAATCAATAGGAAACTCCTAGAGCTAGATCCTAGGCTCAAGGAAGAAGAAGGAAAGACCTCACAAAAATGAGGTCAACAAATATCTTCATATAAAAAAATTACTTTTTGATTTTCTTCTTTAATACACCTTACTTAGATTAAATCTTTACTTTCATTTTCTATTTATTTGGCTAGTTTATACATATATCTTCTACTTTTGTTAGCATCTAATTTATTATAAAAATTATTAAAAATAGAATTCTTAGCGTTATAAATGTTTTCTTAGACTCCCAACGGGCCATCTTATAATTTTCCCAATTCACTAAGCTTCTACATTTAAAATAATTTAATAACAAAATTTTTAATATTTTATCGTTGCTTGCACATTATTATTCCACCACCAACTATTCTTATTTTTAAAAATTTTTCTTTTGATTTCCCAAGCACATCTTTTACCACTTATTAACTTGTGCTTGTTACTTTGTCCCACATAATTAGCTTCTTAATGAACATCCCAAAGCTTAAAATCTTGAAGTTTACTAAGAAAAATAATTTTATTTTTATCTTTTAAGTACCCCCATCTAATCTATAACAATGTTTCATGGTATACTCATCTTCCTCATCTAATCTATGACAATGTTTCATTGTATTTTTTTATTTTCGAACTTCTCTTCTTAAAATTCAGAAATATTAATTGATATTGAGTATTTAAATTGTCACTTAAAATTTCCTTATAATCGTTACATTATTAACAATCTCTTTTTCTCATATGAAAATAATCAATTTTTATTTTATTTGATCCATTCATATAGTAATAATATGCTCATCTCTTTTTTTAATTGAAGTATTAGGAATAACAAAATCGTAGGCTAAAGCAAAATCTTATTTGATTTTATTTTTTTCATTAAGCACTCCAAAACCGTAGTCACCATAAAATTTTCTAAAATCTTCTATCACTTTACTAACATGTCCTTCTAAATCTCCTCCCATAAAAATTCTTTATTCTAGAGGCATCATTTGTATTAATTCTCCCACGTCATTCCAAATTTTTTTTGAACATGTATCTAAACCTACTTCAGGTGTTTAAACAGTTATAACACTAAAAATCTTAGTATCAATAACAATCCATAGGGCTATAATTTTATCTCTAATTCTATTAATTTTACAACATTGTCTTTCAAACTCTTTATCTATAATTACACCTATCCCATTTCTAGCGACACTCCTATTTGAATACAACAACATAACCACTCTTATATTAATACCAAAGTTTAAAACCTAAGCTATCAATCTACTTAGCATTTTCTCCAACTCATCTAGTTTCTTGAATGCATAAAATATTTATCTTCATCTGAATCATAATATCTATTAATTCATTAAATTTATCTGTGAGTACATATATTCTAAGATTCTATCCTAATATTAGTTTCATGGATTAATTTCTTTGCTCGCATCCATCCATAATGTGAGAACTCTTGCTTATTTAGCAGTATATTTGGGCACTAGTGTAGTGACCTTCGCACATTTTTCACTGTATTCAATCAATACATTGCATCTCTTTCAGAGGCGCTCTAGTATTTACACAATGATAATGATTCATGTCTTGATTTTTTTAACAACAATTCTATGCTGGCTGTTGACTACCTAATGCAACCCCTCATTTTTTGCGCCCAAGGCTTGGGACTCGGCAATGATAATGTTAAACCAATTCATAGGAAAGAATGTGAGAAGTTGAATTCTTATATCAAATTTTAGCTTTTCTTCCCTTTTTCTTTCTTTTCTTTCTCCTTTTATTTTTTGTTATTTTGCCTTTTTCTTCTATTTTCCTTCTCAGCTGATCTACTCAAGAGAAATAGCTCTTTGTTTTGGCTCAAGGAACATTAACGGAATGAATCCAGCCAATGCATGCTGCTTTTAGTGAATTTGACACTGTAGTGCAGCTACAGGAATGCTGCAGTAATGTTGTTGCAGTAAAGCTACTGTAACAATTCTATAATAATTAAATCAAACTTTTATGCATTTATTTAAATTAAAAATCATTCAATAGTTTTATATTTTAAAATTAATATATATATCAAAATGTTCTATCTCAATAGTAAAATTTATGAAAATAGTTTTGATGTTATTCTGGACTTGAAAAAAATCTAGTATGACTTAAAAGTAAATTTTTAGGTTACCTTTTGCAATTTCTTAGATATTACACGTGCTTTTTGTCTCTTGTTTGTGCACGATCTACACTCGCCGCCCACTCATTTCCATCATATCCATGTTTTTGTGATTGTTTGATCCCTGCCCACCATTGCATTTGACAGCTACTTCTCATGGTTACCGTTGTCTTCTTCACTTGGGGCACTTACTACTTTTTGTCCAATGACCTCCTTCATTACATGACTTCCATTCTTAGGGATCTTAGTTAGCTCTTGGATTCTCTATATCTCTCATACAATGTTATGGTCTCTCAAGCTCATCTTAATGGCTGAAAACTTTCCTTCAATATCGATATTGTTATCAAGTTCAATCACATACCTTATCTCATGTATTGAAGGGCCTATTGTTTGTCGATTTTCATGTCAAACTACACCATTTTAATGCTTGTCCCTAGTGCAATGTCACTTTAAGTTTTTAAATGGTTAGCTTTTGGCTACAGTTTTTACCTGGCATCTCAATAGCTTGAACCTTCCATTGCTTTCATTGCAATGTTTGAAGACACTATAAAAAGAAAATTTGGGAGTTACTTCATTTCACTTACTTGGAGGAAAGTAGTTTCTTGTTTTTTCACTCTCTTCTTTTAAAAGATCTATTCTCTTTAACAAAATGATTTGTTGATCTACGAATGCTATAGCATGTTGAGAGGAAAATCTGATAACTAGCTTCAATGTCGGGAACTTTTTTTCAACTTTTTTGCATAAATAGATTGTTGTTTTTATTTTCAAAGTTTTCTTTGGCACGGATCTTTCCTTATAGAGTTACAATCTTGATTGATGGTAAACTCCATGATTATTAAAGTATTCTTAAAATTGTAACACTTTCATGCTCTTCATGCCACTGATCTATCAACTCCTTAACTTTCTGACCAATCTCCCTTTAATTGGCTATATTGATCATAGATTCGGTGTCCAAATTGGCGCTTTCAGTTAAAGCAGTATCACCTTTTCTTTTTGGTCTTTTTACAACTAAACTAATCATTCTCTTAAACATCTCTTGGAAAAGTTTAGGTATGACTCCACAGCGTAGTATGCTTTCATAGGTAGCCTGTTTTTACTCATCCCTTTTGGTGCTTTTGCCTTCATAACTGTCACTATATGTCGGGAAGACTATGATTGACTTCTTTAATAATCTTAAGCTTTTCTCTTAGCATCTTATGTTGTTTCTACCATTGAATTTACTTATTTCCATCAGCACATTTTTGATTTTCAATTTAGTCCAACTATTTTCCCTTCACACATCGTCTTTGCCCTTATAATTATTGTTGATGGTTCCCTCTCTTCTTTTTGGAAAGATTATTATGTATCATTCCAAATCCCTCTCAAGTGTTTAATGCGCCCAATAATTTCTTTTGAATATACTGTCTATTCACTATCTTTTAAAAATTAATAATTACTTTCTAACTTTTTATTCTTCCCATTTTAATTTTAAGGATTTTAACTTTAGGAAGATGATTGGTGAAGTTCTGGAGATTTTGAAGTTGGCAGTCTACACGGATTGACTGCCAATAAACCTTGCACTTTCCCTTCCACATATAATCTATATTAATGTCATCCTCAGTAAGTTGTTCTACCCCTAATAGACTTCAAAATTTTATCTCCTTTACCTTTCCAAGTTTGACTTCTCTACTTGTGAGTTAGATAATTACCATCATATATTTTTTTCGTTCTTTTACCAGCAGTTGTTATAATTTTCCTTTTAAGTTAGTCTATTTGAATTTTTAATGCCTTAGTTTTATCATTAGGATTCATCTATTTTGTTAATTTAATTTATGATTATTTAGTAGTCATTTCGGTCTATTTTACTACCATATAGGCAAGAAGCTCTTTGTCTACAATGATAATGCTTTGAAATTTTAATTATCACTTTTTGCTGTGATAATGCTATTATTCATCAAATTTTTTATCTCTATAAATCTTAACAAAATGATGTAACATAAAAGCCTCCATTTATTTCATGTAACCATGAAATTGATTTTTTATATGAATATCTCTTGTTAGCTCCATGGGGATTCCATCTTGATTGCTGATTATCTCTTCAAAAGTCTCATTTTTTCTCGTGAATAATCTTTCACTGTTCTCCACTCTTTATACTAACCGGGTCGCATTTTCTCTTACAAACATGGTCTTTGGTTGTGCTACTTTGTTTATATTTTTCGTTTGCATGATAAGATTTCTTATGTCATTCAGTGTATATTTCTTAGGTTTTTTGTTGCTTAAAAGTATTATTGGTGTTGTGATCCGTTTACCTCATGTTTTTACACTTAGATTGATACTACTTTTCACGAGACCATTCATTTCTTATCTCTTTTCTTTCCATGCCTTCACTAACTAGTCTTTTTGTCCAGAAGCTTCTATATTCACTACCACTCCAATGGTTTACAATTATCTTGACCATCTATCGCAGAAACACTTCCATCCATATTCATTTGGCTGAGCATTCTCTCTCTCATTCATTGGCCAGTTTCTTTATGAGCTTATGAAAAATTACTATTCATCCCATTCACTCTTATATGCTATTTGATCACTTAGCTCCTTATAAACTTGCCTTATCACCATCATATGTGTGAGCTTTAGAAAATAGAGTAGCATAATTCATTGATACAAAGAAGGCTATTTAAACTCAATTACAATAGACACAATAAATGAAAGAGATAAAATAAAATAAAATAAATAGGAAGGAAATAAAACAGAATAAAACAAATAGGAAATACATAATGAGGAAATAAAAGCTAATAATAAGTAATAACGGCTAGGGATTATTGTATAATTCTAATACTCCCCCTCAATTTAAAACATAGATGTCAGTCATGCTCAACTTAGATTTGAAGTCATCGAACAAGCAACGAGGAAACTTCTTGGTGAGGGTATCCGCTAGTTGACCACTGGAAAGTTCAAAAGAAACACAAATTTCCCCGGACTCAATCTTTTTTTTAATAAAGTGTCTGTCGATCTCCAAATGTTTCGTACGATCATGCTGGGCTGGATTGTGAGCTTCGCGGAGCATGATGCGTAACTAGAGGGCTTCATAAATCCCCAATAAAGTGGATTAAAATTCAACTTCAGCACTGCTCCGGGCAACCACAAACATTTTTTTGTTTTTTCACGTAACAAGGTTTCCCTATACAAATGAGCATTTCCCCGAGGTGGAACATCGATCATGAACCGATCTAGCCTAATCATCGTCTCTATAAAAAACAATAGACCGAGAGATGTGACGAGAGAAAAATAAACCTGAGCTCGTGTACCTTTTATATAATGAAGAACCTTGTGGACAAATTGGAGATGATGCTCATTGGGATCATGCATGAATTGACTCACTATACCAACTGTATGGCATATGTCGGAGCGAGTATGAGCGAGGTAGGTGAATTTCCTTACAAGACGCTGGTAATGAGTCTTGCTGATAGACACAAGATTGAAAATGTTAGATAATTTTTCATTGAAATCCATAGGGACAACTACTGGTTTACACAAAAGTTGGTTGTCTGTCAAGAGATCAATTACATATTTGCGCTGAGACTAACAAATGGTTCAAGATGACCGAGCCACTTCCATACGTAAAAAGTACCGAAGAGATTCCAAGTCCTTCATTTCAAAGGACTTAGCAATAATGTCTTTCAAGGACTCCAATGCTGGGAGATTATTACCTGTATGAACAATATCGTCAATATAAACAATAATGATAGCTACCTGACCATTGAAGGAATGCTAGAAGAAGAGAGTGTGATTCGATTGAGTCAGAGTAAAACCATGGTCCAGGACCACCTTTTTTGAACTTGCCGAAATAGGCCCTTGGGGACTGCTTTAGCCCATAGAGGAACTTTGTAGTCTGCACACTTGCCCTCTAGAGGTAGTGGAGTCAAAATCAGGAGGAAAATACATGTATACCTCTTCTGTTTCAAGAGCGTATTCTTGACATATAGCTGAAATAAAGGTTAATCCAGATTTACCGCAAGAGATCTTGTGAAATTTTAAAGGTGTTTATTAGAAAACATTAAATGATACAAATTTTTTAAATATTGGAAACTAGGATGACCCAAACGACAATGAAACAACATAATGAGATTCAATGACTCGAGATAAACTATAACTCTCAAGTGGCGTGTTCTCTCTCTCCGCACTCTTCTCTTGGAAGTAATAGAGTCTAGCTACCGTCTTAGCAGTTTCAATCATCATCTCTGAATGACAATTCTGAAAAACACTAACATCAGAAGAGACATTAACAATGCACTCAACATCATTTATCAATTTACTAACAAATAACAAGTTACATTGCAACAGGGGAACATGTAAGACAGATCCTAGAGTTAGACCGGTCGTTAGTACAATCGACCCTTTACCAGCAATGAAACTACAGGAGCCATTGACAATTCTAACAGTATCTTTCTCAGAGTATGAATAGTAAGTCGAGAATACTTGCGAGCATTCAGACATGTGATCCATGGCGCCTAAATAAACAATCCACGGACTAGAGGAGGAAAAAACTGTGAGAGCCATAGGAAGAGTACATTTTTCCGACGTGGGAGGTCGACAAAGTCGCAGAGAATTGATTGGATCCAAGTAGTTTGATTAATTGCTCCATCTGGTTTTGTAGGGATTTAGAGGATTTCAAGATGTTCCGGGTAGGAGTCAGTTGAACCGTGGTAGATTCAGACATCATGTGAGAGATCCTTGGTAGCGGGAGATTTGGCCGACATCGTGAAGTTTCTAACACTTGTCTCGAGTGTGGTTTGGTTTGTGGCAGTAATCACAAGTGGGCCGAACACTATTTGAGATTATCGACGAATTCTAGTAGGATCACCGGTAGATGGATAGAACTGCTGGAAAGGTCTGCTTGCAGTATACTGGCTAGAGAGATTAGCTGCTGTAAGTGTTGGTTGGTAAAAATAATAGGTAGAATAGAGGTCATTAATGAGGAAATAAAATTTAATAATAAGTAATAACGACTAGGGATTGCCGTTATGAATCTAATAATATGAATCTATTTTTTGGACATATAAGAAAAAAACTATAGAATTTTTTATGAAAATAGGTCATTAATGTTTAGATGAGTGCTTTATTAATCACTATATATGGGATTTGTTTATTCCCTATTTTGGGGCTAAATTAATTGCTTGTTGATGAGTGTTCGCTATTAAATTTTATCCTAATATCTTAGGTCCATTGATTCTAAGTTCGGTGGATTATCAAAGAGTTCAGAAGGTCTATATTTCCATGCTTAACTCTTCTGATTCTTCTATATATGGCCATTAATTTAGATTTGTTTGTGCTGCTGCTGAATGTGAGTGATGCTTTTCACTATTATGTTTCTAATGAGGTATTTATTTTGAGCAACCACCTATGTGGTTTACTTACAGGAAAATTGTACGTCTTCCCAAGGTCATCAATCAGTTCAGACGGAGCTGGTTTAGGCTTAAAACTTCTACAAACTTCTTGTTGAGACTGATCTTAGTAGCAGCACAATAAATCATTTTATATTTCTCAGCCATACACCATCAAGCTCAGCTTTGCTGAATGTTTATGCTGATGACATCTTACCACCAGGAATTATTAAAATGGCATCTTTAAAGGCAAAACTATCTACGTAAGGGGGTTCTTAAAAATCTTGGATGGTGAAAATATTGTTGTCTAGTTAAATTTATTTACAATAGAATGAATCTCTCTCTCTCTTTCTCTAGAGGATACATTGGGTTAGAAATCTACTTATATTCCTGTGGATACTCAAAACTACTTTCAACAATGAGAAATCCTTTGATGATTCATCTTAATATTGAAGGCTAGTCGAACAATTGATTGATTTGACTCACTAGGCCTTATTTCAATAACTCTATGAATTTCAACACTTGCAATCTCCAAAATAGAACATTGGGAGTCTTCTATGTGCATCTCAGATGTATCGATAAGGCTGCAATAATGGCTTTTCTAGTTAGTCCATGGGTCTGTACTGTGACAATCGTTCTACAATATACAATGCCAACAACTTTGTTTTCCATAAACGAATCAAATTGGTTGATGTTTAATTTGAGATGTGCTTTTTTAGAAGATTGCTGCCTCTCATATGTCCTATTCATAAAAAAGACGATATTCTGACAAAAGATTTGGCCCTTCAATCTTCTTTTTATTTTCTACCAGGTTGAAGCTAACTGATATATATGATCTAGCTTAAAGGAAAATACTAATGTTGGAAATATAAAATTAGGAAAGCATTCTATGTTTTTTTTTTGTGTTGTATATATATTTTCTTATCATAGGATGTTGTATTCGCCTTTTGTTATAAATAGATGTCTTTAAGTGAATAACAAAAAAAGAAAAAAAAAAAGGGAAAAAAGTTTTCCTCTTTTACATTGGCAGTAAAACTTGATCTCATTATTTATTCATGCAAGGGATGGTGGTTTTGCAGTCTCTATACTCATGGATTGATAATATGATGCTTTTATAGGATTGTTTTGGAATTTTGATATGTAACCACTAGTCTTTGATTATTAATCTGGATATCAATTTGGCTAGCTAAAAAAGAAAAAAAAACCTTAGTTGGGACAGCCTAGCAGCAGAAGGGGGACAATAAAAAGAATTTATAAGTTGATGCAAGTTGGCAGAGCCAGTCTATGAAGGTATCTGGCCAATAGTTCGTGGGAGCTACAAACAATTGCTGTTCCACATTGTGGATGGTCCAATCCATTCCCAAGTTTATGTTAGACTGCAAAATTAGCTGAATCTTGATTCTGTACTTCTACAGTTCCTGCACTCTTAGATAAGGCAAGTTCTTTCCACATCCTCAAAGGGCATTTACATACAGTACCACACAGTTCTTATGTATTTACAGATCTAACACCTAAACTTTCATTCTTACATGTATAACACTCGAATATTTAATATCACATGAAAATTTTCCCTATTATTAATTTTGAAAAGTGAAATGCATCTTTTTATACATAGGTTTATGGCACCAAAGTGTCATAAATGTAAGTATGGAACTTTTGGAGTTTTATATGTAACTACCCATGAATTTTGTGGTATATGTGTCAATTTCCCTTTTTTATACCTTAATATTTTGGAGAATCTAATAAAATTAGCTATTGAATATTGAAAATTAGAAACTTTTTTAGGGAGAAGATTGTTGTTAGATTTTTAAATTGAAAAATTTTCTGGAGATATCGCTTATGCAATAAGAAAGGGAATTTAACCCTTACAAAGGACACTAAACGTGAGCCAAAGATTTTAAAACTAAAACCCAAATCTCCTCCTCATGGCTGTTTTTATGTTTGATTAGATCTCCTTCAGTGGCCAAAAATTTCAAAATTTTATGCAGCTACCCTTCCATTTCTCTTAGAGATATCAATATTGGAGTTTCTTTTGTGTATTAATGAGATGAGACGTCAACATCTCCATAATTTTATAAACGAAGGCTCTATATTGTGCAATGACGTGGTATCTCTCATTGTTAGTATTGCATGGACTTTTAGATCTACGTTGCCGTGTACTGAGATCCTCTGTTTTTTGGCAGGCAGTTGTGCGGCATAAACTAGTATCGACGCTGCACTTTAAGATGCAGCTATAAGCTACAAAAGATGCTTTAATAATGCAAAATTGTTGTCTGGAATTTGAACTTTTTTTGCTATTCAAGGGCTAGCTAGGCCTGAAAATGATAAAAGTTTGAGGTAGCCTTGAATCAAACTCTAAACATTTGAGATTCACTTAGGATATCAATTCTTGGCATGATTTTGTTTAGGACAGCCGCCAACATCCATTTTCCCCTTTAAAGGGTTATATCTGAGGATTTGGGTGGGGCTTAGACTGTATCTCTCACACGAGGCAGTGATTATATTCTCTATCCTTTTTTACATCCTCTCCGTAATGCTCCAGGTCCCCCTCCATTACTGCAGCTGCCGTATTGTAGTCTTTCCAATTCCAGCCACCTATCCTTGCCCCTGCCACCCTGGATAACCATCCTCTTAATGTCTTGCAGTCCTTTGCACCCCCCCGCCCCCACTACCACCTGATGCTGCAGCTATAATAACCTTTTTCTTTTGCTTCTTTGCCTTACAACACCCTGTCTAGGATAGCAACCACACTTGCTCTTCCTGTAGCTTCGCACTTCTCCCTTGAGGTTACCCACACACCTTTGCTATCACCATGCCTTCCATGCCTTCCCCACTCGTTGCTACCTCTCAGGATGACCAACCCCTTGCCGATCACCTTCACCATCCTTAGATCCACCCTAATTTGAGTGTGTCATGTTTTTTATTTTTTCAGATTTTTGGGTGTCGTATTATTGTTTTTTCCCTTTCAAGCGTGTTGGTTGTAATTGACTATTGACTTTTTCAGTAATAATATTTATATGTTTATTATTGTTATGGTTAACTCGGTTATCAGTTGATGTATAGTTTTTTTGCTTCTTTTGCAGTGCACTAAGGTAGGATAAACTCATTTAAAAAAAGATGGAGAACATTATAACCTTTTCATGGTGTTACGCTTTATATGGGAAGAAGTAATAATAGAATGTGTAGATATAGAAATAAGACAACAAGTGGCTTGATGACGAAACTGTTGGCCAAAGTAAATTTTATAGTTTTTTATTCTAAGTAATATTTCTTCTAAGTAATTTAATCGAAGGAAATATCAGGAACAAGAATGAGGGCAAGGAGGGGAGGTGATGTTTTTAGTGAGAAAATCATAGAGGTACATATGGAGGCTTATGTGACATGCAGGCTTTATAAGACAATTAATGATTTATGGTCCATTTGGAGAAGCTTATTTGGTGCGGTGGTGTTTTGTAAACTCACCTGGTCTGTTTGGGTAAACTGTATTTTGACAGCTTATGCATTTTCAAAATGCTGAAATCTACGTTTTCACACCGCACCTATCTAGGTATGGTGACAGCTTTCTGGCAACGGTCTGATTTTTCTAAAAAAATAAAAATTTGTAATAGCCACCGCACCTAGCTTATCGGCAAATTATTCTTAATCAGTTTATCAGCTTATTATTCAATAAGCTGCAGTTACCCTAAGGAGACCCAAGGAGACGCTAATCTTAAGCCGATTTGACCCCAACTCAAAATTGACTTGAAGTTCGAGTGGCTCTCAAGCTAAATTAAGGTTTGGTTGTGTTGACGTTTAAAAATTATTAAAAGATTTCATGCTGCTAATTAAGTTTAATTAAAATTAATTAACGTCAATTTAAAATTTGGTCAAGCAGGAAACCTCCTGAGAAATTCCCCCTCATTCGCATGAAGCATCAGTGGCCCCCTCTCATTCGCAGCCTTCTGCTCTCCTGATCGAAACTTTGCTCGTGTCTCCCGCGCTTCTTCTACCGCAGACAACCTCACGAAGCCGAAAAAATATTACATCAGTACTACCCACGTAGAGGAACGTGCGTACCCAATGAAATCACGCCACGATATTCCGCGCGACGCAGAAAAAAAAACGGCGCAGTAACACGGGGAATGTTCCTCCCCGTGTTATTCATATGTTATTGTGTGTTATTCATGTGTTATTATATCCTGAGAATATTACTGGTGTTATAATAACACAATAACACATGAATAACACATGAATAACACACAATAACACAAGAAATGTTATAATAATACAATAACACATCAATAACACATGAATAACACACAATAACACATGAATAACGCAAGAGAGAATATTCTCCCGTGTTACTGCGCCGTTTTTTTCTCTGTCGAGAATATTTCTCGTGTTATTCAAGTGTTATTGTGTGTTATTAATGTGTTATTGTATCCTGAGAATACTCTTGGTGTTATAATAACACAATAACATATCAATAACACATGAATAACACGTAATAACACATGAATAACACGCAATAACACAGAAAGTAATATTCCCGGAAAGGAATATTCCCGTGCGAGATGTCGTGGCCAGCAAGCCGCTCCTGCTATCGTCGATCTTCTCTGCCTGTACTGAAGCCCTCCGTGGCCTCGCCTCTTTCTCCCGGTTGTACACACGTAATGGCCGAGACCCTAGCCTTCGCTAGTAGGGAAAGCAACGATGTAATGGCGGTGTGCGCAGACCTCTGAAGCTTCCATCTTTCTTCTCCTGTCATCCCAGCATGTTTACAGTGTCGCGAGTAGTCCAGACGCTCGAATCGCTCGCAAACTGCCGCTCTCCCTGTACAGTCGCAGTCAAAAGTGCCGCATTTCCTGTACAGTCGCAATTAGGGTTGGCTGGAAGGCAACGATGGAATCGTAGCCTTTCTTCACCGTTCTTTCTGTTCAGCGCCATTCGCTTGTCTGACCTAGCCAACCTTCCTCTTGCTCACCGAGGAATGTCCCCACTTTGGGGTTAAACAAGCGCGAGAATCAGGGGCGGGAGGAAGCTGACCATGGCAAAGCTTCCGAGCTTTGCGTCAACAATTAGGTTTGACGCTCTGTCGTCGGCGATGACTCCAAGGTTATCGACGACATCTCCCCATTCGAACTCAAACCAGCTTTGACCGGAAAGACCATCGTCGCACCACTCCAAGGGCTAGAACTTCTGGCTCCGCTTCGACTCTCCACCATTTTCTTCTTTGCAGGTCGAAATGACCGACACTGTTCACATCGAGGGCATGGCAGTGGCGAAATACAAGAGAATTAATGGATCTAGAAGATGGTTTAGAGTTGTACAGATAGGAGACGTTTTACTAGAGCTCATTTGCTTCAAGACCTAGAAGCAGTGCCCCAAATTTTGAACTTGGTCCTGATGTAACGTGCAAATGCACTGATCTGGGATTGTTATTTCTAAGGACCAACCTTACTTTTGGCGAGATGGTAGCCTAGTGTGAGAGTGCGATGCCACACTCTTAATCATTTTCTTAAAAGTAAATGAAAGGCCATGTGCATCTTATAGACCAGTGGATTAATATTTCTTCCAACCACAGCGTCACACGACACTGACCAGTGCATCTTATTGACAGCTGGGCAAACATGCAGCCCCTTGAATCGGGACGACGCCGGGAGTTGCCGAAATTATAAGTGAATTTAGACTTGCAAAACAATTTTTTAAATTTGGACTTTGTAAACTTATAAAATAAATTAAAATTGAATTATTTGAACTTCTGAACTTGCAAAAAAAAAAAAAAGGATTGTCGAGATTTGCAAATGATTTTGAAAATTTTGAATTCTTTAAATTTTCAAATGACTTGAATGTGAAAAAAAATTGGGAGGGCTTAAATTAAATTGTATACCTAATTCCATTAGTTGGGGCATGAACTTGACTTAAACATAAAATATCATAAATTGGGACTAAGTTTATCCATTAGCTGGGGCATGAACTTGACTTAAACATAAAATATCATAAATTGAGACTAAGTTTAACTTAAGTGTTAAATATCATAATTTATGATTAAATTTAAGACATGTTATTTTTAAATATTGAAATGAATAATTATTATGTAAAATGACGCCACTAGATTCACAACATATTTGCAAATGAACAAAATATGATATTTTAAAAGCTTAAAGCGAATCTCTGCATGCATCAATATATTCATTTAAGAAAAGACAAATTATATAAATTGAAGTCTTAAATGTGTCTTTTAAAGCAATTATTGATTCAATTCAGATTTTAAATTATGCAAATTGCCTTAAGACATGCAAAATTGTGTAGAATAGTGAAATATATGAAATTAATCAAAACTTGCATGTGATCCAACAAAAATATATTGAATGTTCAAATATTTGGTTCAAGGATACTGCGCTGTTTAATCATACAACATTGTCTATATGATAGGATTGTAAGTCCAATTTAACTCATTTGATCCTCCTCCTCGCATGGACTGAAGTTGACGAGTCTAGTAGTTTTGAAATAAATATCCAAATCTTAAAAGGATAAGAATTTACATGTCTAAATCACATAGGCCGATCCTCCTCATTGTAAGGACAAGAGTTGACATTACTCATACTATAGAAGTTTAAACTAACAATACTGAATGCTACCTTCAAATATAAAAGTTTAAAATGCTTAACTCCTTGATGATGATCGAGTTGATAAAATATTTCAATCGTAGGGTTCAATCTTTTAAATCAAGACTTTCAAAGTAATCAATTAATACTCAAGTTAAAATTAAATCACTTAAGACTTAAAAATAAAATTTATCCACCATTCGCAATAGTTTGTCGAGGGTGATAAATTTTTGACTGACTTCAGCTCACAAAGAGCTAATGTTATATCAAAAACATCCTAATATTCACAATCAAAGTAATCTCATGTCAGTAAGGACGTGACTCGAGTCATCTATCCGCTTCGTTTTGTCGCCGAATAAGACTACAAAATAGCGATTACGACCATAATTCTTTGAATGGGTGGTTGTCGTCAAAGGACACCATTATATTACGATTATGGCTGCAACCCTTATGTTCCTTAATGACTTTCTACTATTTGAGTTGTAAATCATAATGATACAATTGATTGACACATAACATTTTGTTTGCTAAGGTCGACATAAATTTGTCCCCTTGGACAAAACTCCAACATAGGTCTACAAAGACCCCTTGTACGACACAACCCATGGCTGTTGATAAAGATCTTTCTGTCAGGTTGGGTCGACTACAAACTAACCAATTAGATCAGAGACCATGATGACCTAGGATGACAGATCCATGAGAACTTGATCACGTTTCATTTTCATTTCCCACCAGCTTTAAACTTCAAGTGACATACTTTGCAACTTACTCCCCGTGTCTGTTGCTATTATATGTTGAATGTTCAATTCTGAATGACTAGGCTTAGTCAAAAGTTCTCTCCTATTATTAGGTGGGATAATTAACCATAAGGACTTGCGCTTATGGGAAAGATTAAACCTTAGATCAAAATATCCCTGCAAAATGAGGGCAAAATCTCTGGGTAGTGTCTTATTTACAATCCAATATGCCTTCTGAAGATTTGACCCCTCCAAAGCTCTCTCGAAACAAATTTATAAAAAATGCAAAGAGACCTTTGGAGCGGTCGGAATTTTTGGAGCCCACAAGTAGTAGGTTGGCTTGATCCTATCTCAACTTGAGCTCAGCATGGCTTGCTAATTTTGATATGAGTTTGATTCAAGTTAAAAATGGATCCATTTTCAATTAATGTTTTATCGCCCTAAGACGCTACTTTAGTCAGACATATAGATACATTCACTCTATAAATAAATATAAATACATACATGCATGCATGCATACATACATCCATACAGATGCATTCATATACATACCTACATATATATAGATAATAGATTGATATATACATAACATCTATATATTTATCTGTGTGTGTCTCTTCATATTTAAGAACTTGCATAAGTGTATGTTTACATCAATCATTTATGCAAACATTTGTCTTTGACCAAATCTTGGATTAGCTTTATTTTATCTCAATTCAAGTTCAATCCAAAATTGGTTTGGCTTGATGGTCAGCTCATTGACTTTGATTTGTGTTAAAAATTTGATATGATTTTTGAAAGATTCTAAATTTTTGAGCCATCTTCACAACCTTAATATTTTATGGTGAAATTTTGGTCTCAAAGGGCTGTGGCCATCATCGAGGAGAGAGTGAATTTACTTGGAGCAAAGAAGCTTGGAGAGGCTGACAAAGATTAGGCTTGTCAAAGAGCAGTGAGAAAAAAGTTTTGTTGTGGAGATTAGGGTTGAAACTCCTGTGGAGAAAGTTTAATCATATGTGTGAATAGGGAGTAGTGATCATTACTTTAAATCACAAATCAACCACCAAAAATAAAAAGGGAAAAAGAAAAAAAATGAAACTGATGCAATAGATGGAAAGAAAAAGGTAAACAGAAATGAGGAGGGAAGTATTTGAAAAAAGGTTTTTTTTTTGGCTAGTTTTTAAGTTTCCACGAAATACTCATGAAGCTATCATACAAATTGTATGTATATGTATATTTATTGAGCCAAATCAACTATATTTTAAGTGGGTCACCTCTAACTTTAAAGAAAGCTCTAGTAAATCCATTTGCTTGAGTCTCAATTTGAATTCAATTTTGGAGTTATTCTTGAGTTTCAATTTTTTTTTTCCATTCTTAGATAGAATTTAGAAAGGCTTGAGTATGCCATTGAATTCGATGAGACCAAAATATTTTCTTAGCTTGTTTATCACTTCTCTGTTTTCATCGCTCATCTTTATGATGGTGTGTACCCCTAATCTGTTTTTTTTTTTTTTAATTTTTAAGGATTTTTTAAATTTTGAATTTGGAATTTTTTCATTTCAGATTTAATTTTGAGTTATTTTTCTTTTTTATTTGTTCTCTATTATTTAATATTTCTTATTTTGATTGATTTATTTATTATTATTTAAAATTATTATATTTTTTTTGATTGATTTGTTATGACATTATTTATTGTTATTATGCTTAGGTTTTAAGCTTTGGTAATCAGGTAAGAGTCACACTAGAAATGTTGTAGGTGTAATTATAGATAATAGTTTAAAAGATAATGTTGTAAAAATTAATAGAATTGGAGATAGAATTGTGCCCTTAAGATTGTTGTTGATACTAAGATTTTTTATGATATGAGTGCTTATGTTTCTCAGGTAGGATTAGATATAAATTCTAAAGAAAAATTTTGAAATAACCTAGAAGAATTAATACAAATGGTATCACTTGAAGAAAGAGTTTTAATTAGAAGAAATTTAAATGGATATGTTGGTAAAGTGGTAGAAGATTTTAGAAATATTCATGATAGCTACGGTTTTGGAGTGATCAATGAAGGAGTTCGAACCATATTAAATTTTGTTTTCGCGTATGATTTTGTTATTACTTATATTTTATTTAAAAAAAAATGATGAACATACTATTATTTATAAGAATGAATTTAATAAAACACAAATTGATTATTTTCTTATGATAGAAACGATTGTCGAGAATGTAAAAATTGTAAGGTCATTCCAAGTAAGAATTTAAGTATTCAACATCGATTATTAGTTCTAGACTTTAAGATGAAGAGTTGCATGATATAGAGTACTAGGAATCATTGTCATAAAATTAAATAGGGACACATAAAAATACTAATAAAATTAATTTTAAGTAAACTTCAAGATTTCAAGATTTTGGATGTTCATAAAGAAACAAATTATGTGCAGGATAATTTAACAAATACTATTAAACAAGTGAAAAGATTTACTTGGAGAACCAAAGGAAAAACTTTCTATGATAAAAAATTATTGGTGGTGGAATGATAATGTGCAAAAAAAAAAAAAGATAAAATATAAGAAGAAGTGTTATAAAAATTGGTTTAAATGTTAAAGCTTAGAGAACTGAGACAAATATAAGGTGACCCGTAGGGAGTCTAAGAGAACATTTTACGATGCTAAAACTTCTGTTTTTAGTGATCTTTATAATAGAATAAATTCTAAAAGAATTGAAAAATATATCTATAAACTAGCCAAACAAAAACAAAAGAAAAGCAATGATTTAACTCAAGTAAAGTGTGTTAAAGATGAAAATAAAAAAGTATTTTCTTAGAAAAAAAATATTCAACGTAGGTAGTGAGCTATTTTGATAAACTTTTCATTGAAGTTCCTGAAAATATGAACGATCTTAATAATCTTAATATTGTTAATAATAATATGTTTTATTTTTATCATCGTATTAGTAAGGCTGAAGTAGAGGGTTTAAAGAAAATCAAGAGTGGAAAATCAGTAGGACCTGATGATATCCCAATTGAAGTTTAGAAATATTTAGGAGATTTGGAAGTTTCTTGGCTTACTAAACTCATTAATATTATTTTAAAAATTAAAAAGATACTTGAGGAGTGGAGTAATTGCAATTTTGTCCCTATTTTTAAGAATAAAGGGGATGCACTAGAGTTTGCAAATTATAGAAGAATTAAGTTGATGTGTGATACTTTAAAATTATGGGAAAAGATAATTGAATATAGTTTAAGACGTATTACAAAGATTTCTTGTAATCAATTGAGATTTATGCCCAGCAGGTCTACTATGGAAGCTATACATTTATTAAGAGGTTTGATGGAGAAGTACAGAGAGAGTAAGGAGGTATCTACATATGATTTTTATTGATTTAGAAAAAGCTTACGATAAGATTCCAACAGAAGTCCTTTGGAAAGTTATAGAAAAGAAAGGTGTTGATATGACTTACATTCAAGTCATTGGAGATATGTACACTGGAGCTGTTACTTGGGTTCGAACATAAGGTGGATTGACCAAGTATTTTCCTATTTTAGTTGGATTATATCAGGGATCAACTTTAAGCCCATATCCTTTTGCTTTAGTTTATGATGCTCTTAGCAAACATTTATAGGAGGACGTACCTTGGTGTATGCTTTTCTTTGATGATATGCTTCTTGTAGATAAAACTAGAGAAAGAGTTAAGAAAAAACTTGGATTATGGAGGTCTACATTGGAGTCTAAAGGCCTTCATTTGAGTAGATATAAAATTGAATACATGAAATGTAATTTTAGTAGTAGTAGCTATAGTGACAGAGTTGTAACTATGGATGATCAAATCATTAAAAGGTGTGAATGCTTTATATATCTCGGGTCCATTGTTCAAAGTGATGGTGATATTGATGGGATGATCTTAGTACAATTCAAGTTGGTTGAATTAGAGGAATGCATCGAGCCTATTGTGTGATAGAAAAATACTTCTTAGACCGAAACAATTCTTTTTTAAGATGGTGGTGAGACCTGCAATGCTCTATGGGGCAGAATGTTGGCCTTTACGAGAGAAGCTTAAAACAAAGTTATGTGTTTTGAGATGAGAATGCTTAGGTGGATGAGTGACTTGACAGTTCGAGACAAAATGTGAAAGGACTATATACGTGACAGGGTTGCTGGAGCTCTAGTGACAGACAAGCTTAGAGAGAGTCGTCTTAGATGGTTTGGTCACATTAAACGTCAACCATCTGATGATTCGGTTAGGAGAGTAGATAATTTAGATTTAAATTATGTTCAGAAAGACAGAGGTAGACCTAAAAAGACTTGGGTATATTGTATAAAAATGATCTTAACTTATTAGAATTAAATGAAAATATGACACTAAATAGGATGCAATGGAGAAAATCATTCATGTGGCCGACCCCACTTAGTGGGATAAAGGCTTGTTGTTGTTGTTGATATGATTTTATTATTATTATTATTATTATTATTATTATTATTTTGGAACATTCATATAGATAGCACAGAACTCTTATGTATTTACCTTTCTCTCAACTAAACTTTCATATTTACACAACACTCAAATCCTTAATATCACATTTGAAATAGCGCTATTACTACTTTTTAAAAGTGAAATACATATTTTGATGCATAGGTTTAAAGCACCAAAGTGCTATGTATGTAAATATTAAAGTTTAACTGTCAACACTCTAACTTATTTCACTCTCCCATCTTTTGGAGTGATAGGGTTCATTGTGCAAATTTAACTTAAATATGGTGTGACGTGAGAGGCATTGCTTATGTTTAGTGCATAATCGTGTGCCAAGAATTTGTTTTAATTACATATGACAATTAGTGATTTAAGGGTGGCCTTGGCACAATAATTAGATTGCCTGCAATATGATCGCAAGGTCATAGGTTNTTCGCAAGGTCATAGGTTCAAATCTCAAAAAAGTCCTCCCCACAATTTACTGCTAATGCTTCATTTATATAGCTCCTCTGACCTTGCATTCACATGGAGCCTAATGCATTGGATTTTCCTCTTTTTAGTTGCTCTTGGTTATACTCTCATAAGGTTAAGTTCGCCCAAATCTTGATTAGAAAATCATTGTATGAGCCCTTTTTGGCCAGGAAAAAAATGTAAAGAAGATATTAGATATCTGTGTAACGTTCCCTGATAGAAATCTTTGAAGGTTATTTTTTTCACTTTGATCTCTTTCATTCTCTTCCTCAAAGTGCCAGAACACACAGTGAAGAGAGAATGGTGAGACAGAATAATTTTGCCCGCAGAAAGAAGTTTTATAAACCAACAAAACAAGTGCCACCGCCACTTTTGGTGAAAATTAGTATCTTTTCTTTTATCATTCTGTTTTTTGTACCCATTCTAAATTATGTAAGAGAGAGAGAAATATAGAATGTTGGTACAAAGAGAGTCCAATTGCCTTCCTTGTCTTCTGGTGTTATTTCGGAGAAACCATTTTTTCTATCCAATAGTGAGGATGATGAGAAAGGAAAGACGGAGAGTGAAAAATTTCATTTTTTTCCTCCCTCATTGTTATCAAGGGAATTAACTTGATTTTTCCTAAACTTTCAGCTATTTATTCTCATATTATTTAAGTTTTGTGTCGATGCCATATCAGATTCTTGATCCGCATTTTAATGTTGTGATAATCACGCACTCCATGTCTCTTCACTCAATATGTAAATGTCTTAATTTGAAGATAAAATGTTCTCATCTAGAACAGCATTCAGTGCTTGCAGTTGTCAACATTATCTATTTGAATTGATAATATCTTTAATTTTGACTTTTAAAATTTACACATGAGTTTTAATAGGTTGAGTGGTATTTTTTTAAAAATTTTTTTGCTGTAATGGTAAGAATAGTTTTATTTCCAATTGTGGCAGAAGTGAAGTTCTCTAAATATGATTCATTGAATGCTTTCCCTTTTTTCCCACTATCTACAGAGGAGGTCAAGTTTGCATTTAACCCATGTTGCATTCAGTCCGAATGGAGATGAATTGCTATTGAGTTATAGTGGTGAGCATGCTTATCTGATGGACGTTAACATTGGTATGCTTCCTTCTTCATTTCTTTCTGTACTTGTAGGCATTTTAATTTAAGGGAAAATTATATATTAAAGTTCTTTCATGCTATTAATGATATATACAATGGAATTTTGAGCTGTTGATGAACCTCCAAGTTCCAAATTTGGTGGAGTTACATCTTGGGTTTGCATTAAATGCTTAACCTTTTTTATTGACTATGGTGATGCTTAGAAAGAATATTCTGTTGAAATAATTTTTACCCCGTAGCTAGCACATTTCAATCTATAATAACCCAAAAATTTGTTGACAATAAATTTCCATCTACATCAATCCAATATTGTGGACAACTTTTCATCGATAATAATCTAATGATCATTGGATTGCTACATTATATTTTTGCTATGTAGTCAGTTTGGGTTTTCAGTTTAAAATGCTATTTTTCAGATTTATTTATTTATTTATTATTTTGATTGTTATTTCTGTATCTATTTATGTATAACTTTTCATCTTATGTTTTGTATAGATTAACTGAATAAATTCAATCATACAATCTACAATTTTCTATTCTCCCATTTTCTCATTTTAATTTTAAAGATGCCAAAAGAGGTATAAAGATTCTACTACTTGTGAGGCCAGTGGGCCAGTGGGCCCTTCAATATGGAATCTCTTCTCCAAGTCGATAGGTCATTCACCAACACTATAAGCCACTCTTTGTAAAGTATTTAGGACCATTCTAGAAATAAGATGATGACAACAGTCACAAAAGCACCAATAATTTAAAAGGCAACATCCATTCAAGAAACTAACCTCAAAATGCAAAATCCAGGTCGAACAATGGAAATATGGTGAAGTATTGGATTGAGAAGTTCCAAAGAAAACTAGAAACAAAGAAAATTTTATTGGTTTTCTCCTTTTATATTGAGTCTTGGACAGCAAATCAAATATAACTACTCTCTCACAAAAAAAATTATTCCGAAACTTCACAGCTATTAATTTGGTTGCTCAAAAAGATAAATTCTTATATGTCCTCATTGCAAGCAAGAAAATTAGTAATTGGATAGGATGGTGAAGAGCATCATATAATATGATAAGAGACATGAATAATAAGTATAACTATATTATAACTATATTCGAATGTAGATGCATCACTAGTAAAAGCAATCAAAATAGTTCAGTCATTCACATGACATTATTTGACATATAACTTTGTACTTCTAGTTTCTTATCTTTATTCCAATTTATCACTATTTTGTCCTCTAATCTATGCCACTTTTAGGAGTTGAACTTGGAGAGGATTTATGGTAGGTTAGACATGTATTCAAAACTTTACCCTCTAGTGAATGATTTATCAAGTAAGGTATGAGCTCAAACAACGGATTTTGTATCGAGCAAATCCTCCACTTCAAATTTAAATGCACTCAAATGATGATGATGATGTCTGGCTTCAGTAATATTGCCAAACACCCAAATTTTTTTTATCTTGAAATTTGATTCTTTTTCACCTATAAAATTCTAAGGAATTATAGTGTGAAGTATTTCATTTGGGTAAAGACACTTGTGGCTCCTATCTCATTCAAAACCCAAATCCTTCTACTTTCCTTCACATGCTTGGCTCCACAATGATGTTGCAAGACTGTTTGGATAAAAAAGTATCATTGGAATTAGATGGTTTTTTTCCTTCATCAATGACCCTGGTCGTCACACTTTGATTTTTTTTTTAATGAAAAAAATCAGAATGGAATAATTTTTAAACAATTCAACATCTTGATCTATACTGAATTTTAGTCCTAAATTTAAGTCATTGATAATGCCGAAGAATACTTTAAACAACATTATGAGATTATTTAAGTCATCAAAGGATTATTCAATCGAGATCGTGTTGACGGCCCTCATTAAAATGGGTTTGCTAAAAGAGAAATAAACATTTTGTTAGAGGTGACCAGATCACTGATGTTATCCCACAAATGTTTCTATCTTTGCATCTTTTGGGAGAAGTTGTTCTAGAAACAACATATCTTATTAGTCGAATTCTCTCAAGTGCTCTTTGTATTCAAATTCCCATTCAGGCCTTTTTTTATTCATTTCCTCATACCATGATTAGTTCTTTTGTTTCTCAGAAAATCTTTTTGTGTTTAATCTTCATCATTCTCTGCAACAGTGTTATCTATCAAGTTTATCTTTTTTTAAATACTCTCTAAATAAAATAAAAGGTACATATGCTATTTCTTGTTCATTGCAAAATTTATTATTCCATGGCTATGATCTTTCTTAAAAACCAACCTTATCTCTCTAAATTCGAAATTCTTTGGAAGGAAATTTTTGTACTAAAACTTCAAGTTTGGAGTTTATTTAGTCATCCCCCATCATCTCTTTATTAAATATTTGGACAATGAATATTTATTGTTGCCCGTCATTTGATCTACTGAAGGCTCACCATAACCACAAACTACTCCATAGCTTATCATTATATCCAAACTAATAGAACATCACTAGAACCATAAAATTCCTCATCAATTTACCAATACACTTAAGTGATGAAAGAATAAGCTTGTGTTTGTATTAGGTGGGAAAAGAAAAATAAAAAAGCAAGAGCAATCAACATATCTCTTGCACACTCAAGAGCTGAACCTGGTTCAAGGACCAATTAAGTATATGTGGGTGAGAAAAAATTCATGAATCATGATACGATAATGATACTAATATCCATTGTTCTATTGCCTTGTGGAAAAGGGTGAGGCCATGCGGCAAATGACAAATCTATATATTCATGACTTATAAAGTCTTTCATTGGATTTCATGTTTTGGTCACTTCTCTTGATAAATTACAATCCATGAAGCCCTTAAAACCCTCGAGTGGAGAAAGTTGTAAAGGACGAAATCTATGCTTGAGATAAAGATAGTTTGTGGGAAGTTTCTAAATTTATATGGAGAAAAATTTCAGTTGGATGCGAATGGATCCTTTTTGTCAAATAAAGCAGTTGAGATTTTTAGTAGATTTGTAGCTCAACTTGTTGCAAAAGTGTGCATCAATTATATAGTATTAGCTATTAACCAATTTTCTCTCTGTTTGTTAAACTTAATACTAATTTAATTTTAATTCGTAGGGCAAATTTGGATTGGCCGTTACATCAAATTGATATTAAAGACTGTTTTTCTCATTAGGGGCTTTGTAGAGGGAGTATACATGGATATCCCTTCTAGATTAGAAAATCAGTAAAACCCATTAACTTATGTAGGCTCAAGAAAATTATAAATGATCTCAAAACAATCTCTTCATGCCTGGTGTAGCATATTCTTTAAATAAGTTAAGAAGTGTGAGATACTCAACATTAAGCGAATCACAATATGTATAAAATACATAAAGACGGAGATAATTTTGATTATGTATGTTGATGATATGATATTGGCTGATGACTTTGTGAAGTGGAACCAAGTTCAAAGAATTTTTATCAAAAATATTTGAGGGAGAAGACTTGGAAAATGTAAAGTACTTTATTGGTATCGAAGTGACAATATCAAAATAAAGTATTTCTATTTTCTAAAAGAAATATATCTTAATCTGATAGAAGAAACTAGAATGCTAGGTTTTATGTATTTAGAAACTTAAGTGGACTCAAAACATATTGGGATCACCACTAATTACACACATGTTGAGAAAAGTAGGTATTATTGCTTTAGGAGCAACTCATCTCCTCTCTATCAATTAGCCTGATATTGAGCTTTCTCCTAGTGGTATGATATGACTAATCCCACTGAAGACCACAAGGAAGGTGTTGATCATATTTTATGGTACCTCAAAATGACACAAAAAACATGCCTGCTAGATGAGAATTATTAAATAAAGAAACCAACATTCATATTTATTGATTGGGTTGGAGACACGTTACAACTAATTAGTTCCACATCTAGTTATTGGAGATACATATATGAAAATTTGATTACATAGAGAAATACGAATAGTTTGTAATTTTTTGAGGCAATATTGTAGCTGAATATTGGACAATGACACAATATTCCGAATTTTCGAATTGGTGCGATTCTATTCCACAGTGTGGTTTTGATTACTAATTTATCCAAAGCCATAAGGTTATTTCCATCCTAACATTTGGTAGGCCAAGGGCAATTAAATCTTTAGGATTAGTGTGAAATCCAGGTCATACCCAACATAATGTTCAGCCTATGTTCTTTGCGCTTTCAAAACAGGAAGCTAAGGTCTCTCCTGAAGTTATCACATATATGTTTTACATTTAAGAAAATTTTATCAAGTGCATTTTTGATTATAATATAATTTATGTAATGTCATTCATAACATCATATAATAAATTAAATGCATTAAAAAGTCAACCCTAAATGTTTAATGAAATGGTTTTTATGATAGATACCATATATTTTTAGAAAAGGCCATGAAGAGTATTGCTTGATTCATGAGCATCACATTTTCTTATAGCTGAGGAAATAATTAAAGTGATGCAATTGAATATCACCTTAATGTTTGAGATATTATCTGTTTGAATGTCAAACGATACTTCTATGGAAGTTATTCGTTTATTGTGAGGTGAAGCTAATTATTGTTGGAAAGGATTTTGATGCACTATTGATTGTGTGTTTCCTTGGTGGAATTTGAGGTAATTTTAGACATATATTGCTTGTCTAAATTTTTTTCATAATTGATTGCAATAAAAAAAATGTCAAAATAAATGTACTTGGGGAGATAAAAGTGAAATTCTGTGGAGATAGGAAGTTAACATCCATGATAATTACTTATATGAAAGCTTTTAAATTGTTGAATCGTGAAAACTAGGGTTTTCTTGCTCATGTGATAGATACCTCTAAGGAAATAAAGTCTTTAGGTGATATTCTAGTGGTAAAAGAATGTTCAAAAGTCTTACTTGATGATTTATCAGAGGTATCACCAGTGTGAGATTGGTTTTATTATTGAGTTTTTGCCAAGTTCTGAGCCTGTATCGAAGACACTCAACAAAATGACAGTTAAGAAGTTGCAGGATTTGAAAAGTGAATTGCAGAGATTGCTAGATAAGGGGTTCATCAGACCAAACACCTCACCTTTGGGAGTTCCAGTACTATTCGTGAAGAAGAATGTGAGTTTCAAAATTTGCATTGAGTATATGGAGTTAAATAAACTCACAGTTAAAAACAAATATCTACCGCCTAAAATTGATGATTTGTTTGATTAATTGAAATTGAATTTTTTATTTTTAAAAATTCATGTAAGGTTAGACCATCTCCCGTTGAGGATTAATGAAGAAGATTTAATGAAGACAACTTTCATGAGATATGGTCACTATAAATTTGTAGCGATGTTGTTTGGACTGATCAATGCTCCAACAATTTTTATGGATTTGATGAACATGGTCTCTGGGCATTTTTTGGATACTTCTTTGATTGTCTTTGTAAACAATATCCTAAAGTATTCGGGGTATGAAGCTAGCTATGTAGATTATTTGCATGGTGTTTTGCATATTTTGAAAGCTAATACCCAATATGCCAAATTTTCTAAATGTAAATTTTGACTTATATTTGTGACTTTTCTTGGGCTTATTATCAATAGAGATGACATATCTATGGATCATAATACGATCGATGCGATTGCAGATTGACCAAGAACATTATTGCTACTTAGGTATGACTGCTTATTATAGGAGGTTTGTAGAGGGATTTTCATAGGTTGCTATGCCATTTCCCAAATTAACTCAAAAGGTAGTGAAGTTTAATTGGATTGATCTTTGTGAGTGGCTTTTTAGAAATTGAAAACTTAATGACTGCTCCAGTGTTTACTATTTCTTTAGGATTAAACAATTTTCAGATTTTCAGATTTTCAAATTTTCAGTAATGTTTTTTTGAATCGTTTAGGTTGTGTATTTATGTAGCATGGAAGGATCATTACCTATACTTCAAGGCAATTGAAAAATTATGATAGATATTATCTCACATGATTTGGAGCTCGCAGCAGTTGTATTTGCACTTAAAATATGGACGCACTATTTGTATAGAGTCAGATGTGAGATATTTACAAATCATTAGAGTTTAAAGTATATATTCACTCGGAAAGAATTGAATCTTGTGGGGAGATGGTTTCAGTTTATTAAAAAATATGAATTAGATATTCAGTATCATCTGCGGAAGGCAAATATGATTTTAGACGCATTGAGTAAGAAGACTTCACGTAATTTGAACTATTTATTCACTCAACAGGAGCAATTACTTAAAGATTTGCAGAAGCTGAAGCTATCTGTAATTAATTATTTGGATGCAGTATGGTTCAATTAAATCAGTTGATTGTGCATTCTATTTTGAAAGATAGAATCAAAGATTAATTAGCAAGAGATAATAATGTTCAAAAAATTTAAAAGCAAGTTAAGACAGACAGTTTGAAGAAGTGTGTAAGACTTGGATGACTTGTTGAAATATAAAGGCATGATTTATGTCCTAGATGTTGATAATTTGAGACGGGAAATTCTAGAGAGTCACACTTATCAGGTTATACTATTCACTCAGGGAAGAATAAAATGTATCAGGAGCTTAAAGAAATATTTTGGTGGTCATGATTAAAGAGTGTTGCAAAATTTGTGACTAAATTTCCTACATGTCAGTTAGTATGACAGAACATCAACATTCTGGAGGTCAATTATAGTCTATCGATTTTAGAGTGGAAATGAGAGTATATTTATGTGGATTTTGTGATTGGATTGTTGGGTTGCGACAGGGTTGTGATGTTATTTGGGTAGTTGACGTATTAACTAAATTTTGCCCATTTCTTTTGCCCATTTCTTGCCTATTTGACGTAAAGTTCCTGTTGAGAAGTTAGCCAAATTATGTGAATCAAAATATAAGGTTGTATGACCTACCAAAGTTTAGTCTCAGGTAGAGACGACAAATTTCTAAATTGTGGAAGAAGATTTAGGAGACTTTGGGCACCAGATTAACTTTCAGTATATTGTCTTTCACCTTCAAATAGATGACCAGTCAGAAAGAACTATTCAGACGTTGGAGGATCTGCTAAGATTATGTCCTTAACTTTTGTGAAGGATTAGAATCATATATATCCTTGGTAGAGTTTGCTTAGAATAACATTTACCAGGCTAGTATCGAAATGATTCCATTTGGAGTTTTCTATGGAAGAAAGTGAACGACACCTTTTCTTAGGCTGAAGTAGGTGAAAGAAAAGTCAACAGAACAGATTTGTTTGTTGATGCTACTGAGAAGATCAGAGATAGATTAAAAACAACGCCAGATGGACAAAAAAAATATTATGATGCCAAAAACAAACCTTATAGAATTTGAAGTTGGAACGTTTATTTTTATTAAGTCGGTTTTTTAAAGGGTGTTCACAGATTTAAAAAAACGGGAAAATTGAGTCCTAGATATGTATGCCTCTATGGAATTGTGGAAGGGAGTGGAAATATTGCTTACATATTAGCTCTACCAGATCATATGGAGAGAGTGTATAATATTTTTCACATTTTTTTTACTTAAAAAGTATATTATAGATGAATCAAGTAGGGTGATAACAAACTGATTTGATATACAACCTGATTTAACTTATATTGAGAACGAAAGAATTTTGTATTATGATGTGAAGAAATTTCATAATAGAGAGATTCCATTTGTAAAAATTATATGGAAGCATAGATCAGAGAAAGATGCTATTTGGGAGAGCTCTGATATACAAGAAAGATATCCCCAACACTTTAATTAAGATATGTTTGCTTTTATATTAAACTTTTCAAATTTCAAGAATGAAATTTTATGAAGAGGGAAAATTGTAATATTTGGTTAAAAAAGGGTAAATAAATATATAAAATAATAACAATAATAATATTTAAAAATTTGAGTCAACATGTAACTGTCAAACGATTGTCTTTAGGAGTTGAAGGAAGGGACGAACGAGGTCCAGTTCTTCGTGTTAGCCGAGAGAGCGAGAATAGGAGTCAGAGAAGTAGAAGATGGATGAAGCGTCGAGGGCTATGTAATTCAACTAGCCGTGACTGAAGATTACACTGAGATTTTTTCCAAAAAATATCTCAACATTGCTGGTAAACCAATGAAGCTACTCAATGGTCTCCTGATTTTGACCCCAAGCGCGAATCTCCTACTGTACCTGTATGGTTTAGTCTACCTAATCTCAAGCTGCACTTTTTTCATCATCAGGTTCTTTACTCTATTGGTGCCATACTTGGGGACCCTTTGAAGCTAAATTTACCCACTTTTAACATAACCGGACATTCTGTGGCCAGAATACTTGTTGAAAGAGATATTACTTTACCTGATGTTACTGAAGTCTGGTTAAACACAACTCACAATGGATATTGACAATAAATTGTTATGGAACATAAACCTCATTATTGGTCTCATTGTATGATGTTTGGGCACAACCTTGATGAATGCTATAAGCTTCATCCTAATTTGAAATCTAAAGATCAAGTGAATAAGAATGGATCTGACCCTACTGCTTTGGATATATATGTTTCATCTGAAGAGAAAAATACCACAAAATAGGTTATGGTGTCTGAGTTAATCGCCCCTGTGGATCCTCCCCCTGAAAATACTATTTCTGCGATCGATGAGAAGTTGGATGTCCCTGCTGAGCAACCTACACTTTCAAACCCTCCTGAGTTGCAGGAAGCATTAGGTGAAGAGGAGACATTTCATGCTTCACACACACTTGAACCTACAGTCGTTGCAATAGTTGACAATCATTCTTCTGGTTCTTATCAGCTTTTATCTGCCTGACGTTCTGTTTACCAACAAAATGATCAGATGAGTCAGTCTTCTGAGGAGGAATGACAGGTCTATTCAAGGAGGAAGAAGAAGATTAGAGGCAAACTTCAGCTTGGGAAATTAATGGATGATACTTTGGTTACTTCGGGAAATGACTCAATACTCAATAATTTGTTATCTGGATCTCGCCCTAGAACTATAGGCAGATGCATGATTAAACTGTCTCGTCCCTAGCTACTTCTTTTCTGCGATTTTGGTATTTTTTTTTGTTTTTCCCGTATCTTTTATTTTTTGGGGTGTTTGTGTGTGTTGTATCGTATGGCTAGGGTGCCTCGATTGGGCCCTCTCATAAAATATTTATGTATCTTTCCTATTTTAATAGATTTAGCCCTTGGGCTTTTCAAAAAAAAAATAAAAAATAAATAAATAAATATATATATATATAT
>JXCR01140791.1:239787-270844 GCA_002079205.1 Phalaenopsis hybrid cultivar
ATATATATATATATATATATATATATATATATATCCATGTGGGTTGGGTGTTTAGGCCTACCCATACAAACCTATCTGTAATCTTATCTTTAATGTATCAGCCCTTAGGCTTTTTCATATATATATATATATATGTTTATATAAATCTATATATCTACTTAAGCTTATTCTTTAAATCTTAATTGTAAGTGCATTTGAAATTAATATCAAGCTATTAAAGTTTTAAATTGAAGTGAGATAGAGTTCAATGTTTGTGAAAAAGATATCAAGATATTTGAGGTAAATGTTAGGGTTTTTTATTCTTGATTAATGAATATATTATCTATATATATTTGTGTATTAAAATATTAATAATATGTTTAATTAAGCAGGATTTAAGCTTTAGAAGTTTAGAATGGAGAGATAAGAAGAAAGTTGCGACATTAAAGGTGAGTGATTATTTTGTTATGCATTTTAAATTGATATTTTATTAAGTAAAGACTTACCTTAATGTATGAGACAAATGTTTTTATAATTATATACATGTTGTAAGCTTATGAATTATTGAAATGAATAAAATAAAATAAGAAAAATAATAAATTGGTTGTTTAATAAATTTAAGATGAGGCAATTAAATGAAATGAAATGTAAATGATTAAGTTAATTAGGATTACCCCCATATGGTACTGACAGGGGATGCGATGTAGTCGTGCTTAAAACAAAAAATGAAAATGGTAAAGGAGTATCTTTGGGTGTAAAAAAAAATTTTAGGGTACTTATGGGTACAATTTTGAGGATATGTTCGGGTATGACGGTAATCCTAGTATGACTTCTTAAAGAGATTAAAAATGATAAATATTTAAAATGAAATGGTAAGAGTTAAATAAGAAATGAAAGCTTATAATTTTAATTTTATCAATAAACAACATATTCTTAGAACATTCATGCACAACATATACTTATTAATTTAATGCATAATAAAATTGTAATTGCTTGCAAAATGGTGGAAACTTACTGTTGAATTTAATTATTTTTTTCAAGATAAAGCATTGATTGATTTGTCGGACATGAGGGATTTAGTTTATAGGAACATGACTACTATTGATAGATTTTATATTTTTTTTAATGATTGTGGTTATTTTACTGTTTTTTTTTTTGAGTGGTAATACTGTTGTGTATTAGTTTGAAATATTTTCTTTGCAAAATATGACATTAATTTTGGATGATTTGATTTTTTTGTAATGTATTTTGTATTTTCTTAATGACTTATAAATTAGAAGTTATAAAAATCTGCAAAAAAAAATAAATAAAATATGAATACCATTTGATCGTAGTTCCTGACTTGTATAATTAAAAGTTATTCGACTGGATCGTGATAGATGTTGTGCTCACAACCACCACCTCATTAATAGAATGCCAAGCAGAGTTCTTAGATTCAAAGTTCTTTTCCATATTTTGATGGAAAAATACTCTAATGTTAGAGTTTTCTCATACAATCTTTCTTTGAAAGTATTTGGTTCTCTTTTATCCACATCCACTAATCAAACTTCACAAAGCTCAACTCAAAATCCATCATATGTATGTTCCTTTTTTATGTTTCTAACAAAAGGAGGTAAGTGCTATTCTCTCATTGCAAAAAATATTACAACTTTATTCCCATTATCTTTTTTGAAAATCGACCATATTATCCCAAATTTAATATTCAGATAGAATGTCTAGTTAAATTTCAAACATGGGACACTATTTTGGATACCTACACTGGTTTAAAATCATCAAAATTTTTTCTACTTCCCTCTAACCACTCTGCTCCAAAGTTTCACCAGTTGAGGATATCCAATCTAAGATTGAAAATAAGGGAATGTATAAGGAACTTCTTGTGTACAATATGAAAGGAATTCACATAGCAGGATAAGGACAACATGCAACCACATGACTGTTCACAACCAAACCTGAATCCACACATCTCTGATGTTCTAAAGGAGGTGGAATCCAGTGGAGAAGACATGAAAAGTTGCACAAAATATCTTATCTAGAGTATGTTACCTGTGAGAAATTATGATAAAAGTTTTTATATCTAATCTTGATAGTGTGTAAATACCCAAATCTATTCATGATGCACTTCAAAATCCAAAATGAAAAAATACAGTTGAAGTGAAAATCCAAGCACTTGATCAAAATAACACATTGATCTTTGCAAAGTTTACTTCAGATAAAAGATCTGTTTGGTGCAAATGGGTGTTCATGTCAAGTACAAAGCAAATGGGAGCTTTGAGAGGTTCATAGCTATGGCCAAAGGTTTCACTTAGTCTTATGGGATAGAATCAATAGATATTTGCACTAATGGCCAAGTTAAACACTATTAAGGGTTTTTCTCTCTTTAGCAGTGAGCAAAGAGTGGGAACTATATTAATTTGATATCAAGAATACCTTGAATGGAGACTTTGAGGAAGAAGTTTGTATGGAGATCCCACCAGCATTGAAAAATGACTTAAATAAACACCTATTTGTAAACTAAGAAAGTTACTCTATAGCCTCAAATAATCTTTACTGGTTGGTTTGACAATTTTGCCAAGACTATGAAATTTAATGGGTACATTCACTGACAAACTGATCATACACTGTTCATAAAGAAGACACATAGAGGTAAGAAAGATATACTCATTGTATTTGTAGATGATATGATCCTGGCAGGTGATGATGACAAAAAAAAAATGGGAAGATTAAGGAGATTTTTGCCACAATGTGAAATCAAAGACTTTGGAGCTATGTGATACTTTACATGCATGGAAGTGGCTACATCCAAGGCATGATTTGTGATATCCCAAAGAAAATACATCCTAGATCTGCTAAAAGAGACATGAATGTTGTGGCATAAGCCTATTGAGATTGATGGAATTTAACAAAAAGTTACATCAGATGGAGAAAAGACAACAGTGAAAGAAAGGTAGATACCAGAGATTGGTAGGAAAACTTATCTACCCATCACACCCCAAACCTTATATCTTTTACTCTGTCAACATTGTGAGTCAATATATGAATTGTCTAAATGAAAAATATTTAGAGATGGTTTGCAAAGTGTTGCGTTTTTTAATAAGATTCATGACAGAGGGTTATTGTTTAAGAAATTGGACAATAGGAAGGTAGAGGTTTACACGGATTCTAGTTGGGATAGCTAACTCACCGACAGAAGTTCCTCATATGGGTATTGTTCTTTTGTATAGGAAAATCTCGTGACATGAAGGAGCAAGAAGCAAACAATGTTCTCTTGAAGTAGTGCAAAATCTGAATATCGAGCACTTGCTTTGGGAATTTGTGAAGGAATGTAGATCCAAAGGTTATTAAACGAGTTGGAGTACTCCACAGTCAATCTTATAGATACGTTCGATGACAACCAAGCTGCCATTAGTGTCGTAAAGAATCTTGTACATCATGAGAAGACTAAACACATTGAGATTGATAGACATTTTATCTTTGAAAATGTCAATTGTGGCAGTATTCACTTGATCTACATTCTAACTCACCTCCAAGTGGCGGATGTCTTCACAAATTTTTTACCTATAGGCAGCTTCACTGTTTTAAACACCAAGTTAGTTCTTTACAACATCTATGACCTAACTTGTTGGGGAGTGTGGAATATTGTGTTTCCTATTTAGTTTTATCCTCGTTTATTTCTCTATTATTATGTTGTTCTTTCCTTATGTGTTTGTTGTTTTTTTGGTAAGTTGTAACTGTGGGAATTTGAAGATTAAGGAGTAGGTGAGTTTTCTCTCTCATGTTTTCCTTTAGAAAGGCCATCTAAGTGACAAAACTAGACTCTGGTTAAGGGACTAAGAATGCTTGCAAAAGTCTGAGCCAATTGAACCAAGTTAAATTATGTTTAATTGATTGAAAGGCACCAATGTGTAGATAGAAGCTCCTATGTTATAAATTTTTTTTCTTTTAAGAAACCATTATTGGTTTGTTACAAATATATCTTTGATTTTGGTAACCTCACTGTTTTATTGATTGCAGATAATTTTATTTCAATTTTTTTAAACTAATTTTAACTTGTTAAATTAGTTTTGGTTAAATACATTAGTACTTACACAAACTTGTGCTTCATGTAAATGGAGTGAAACATGAATGACGTGGGGTTTTTGAGAGGACTGGGTGGTCCTCCCCTCCCTCGTTTTCCATTTTTCCTTTCCTTCAGTTCCTTTTCTCCTATTTCCTCTTTCCTTTTCCCATCTTTCCTTGCTAGCACTTGCCAATTATGAATTCCTATTATTGTTATTAGTTTTTGCCTATTCTGAATTCTTTCTATTATAAACACTGCCTAAATTATTAATTCTTATTATCGTAATTCTCTTCCTTATTTTAAAACATTGTCTATTATATTTTATTTCTTAATTAAAAGCATTGCCTAATCTAAGTCCTAATCTCTCTTATATACAAGGGTTTTTTTGCTTAGAGGTCTTTTGTTGCTCAAGAATTCAACGTTCTGTATGGACAACCACTGGCATCTTATTTTTCCCTTTGAGGGATATATCTGAAGGAGAGGAAGTGCTTTGGCTGCCCCTTGCACTCTCTTGCCCTAGGTGGTTGATCGTCTCCGAGGGTCAGAGTCATGCTCTAGCTGTAGCTCAACCTCGAGGAGTCATTTATCTACAACACGTCCGTTTTCCTGCTGCCGTCATTCCATCCACTGCCACTCCTTCATTCCTGTTGCCAATCACCGGCCTGATCTCATTTAGCCACCGCAACCCCTCAATCACTGCTACTTCTCCCCCCCGGACTCCTTCCAACCACTGTTCTCCTAGTCGACCCGCTCCTCACAGCCCTCTGCTCTTCCTCATAGCTGTCCAACACTTCTCCAACGACTGCAACTGTTCAACGCTCCTCCAACAATCGCAACACTCCTGCTCTTCTCCTTAGCTGTCCCACACTCGCCCAACCATCGCAACCCTTATGCTCTTCCCCATAGCTGTCCAACCTTCCTCTAACCATCACAACCCTCTTCTGTTGCTGCTGCCACCGCAACCTCTCATACCATCATCTCGCAGTCTTCGTCCTCGTCATCACCCGCCTATATCTTTTATTGTTTATGTTGTTTGTGTTTGTTTGTTGATATTTCGTGCTTTAGAAGTGTCGTGTTTATAAGCTCTTTCAGTTCAACAATAATATTGTATTTCTTTTGTGGCTTAGGGTTTCTCTTCCGGCATTAATGAATGTGACACATTCTTTGTGCCCCTTAATTTTTGTGAAAGAACTTATAATTTTGGTAAAGCTCAACTCATTTGATTCTTGAACAAACCCTAATCCCAAGCGTTATATGAAGCTGAAATCTATTATTATTGAAGTTCGAGCTATATCGAGAGCATTATATAGTGATTCTCGGACTTCATATGTAGGACCATTTTAATTCTAAAGTATTTAATGTGCTCAGGTTGGTTCCTTATTTCTTCAAAATTTATCCAAATTAATGTCATCATTAGAATTCCTATTTAAGATGATGATATTTCACGTTGGAAGTAGGATTGGGGAGTATATCCATCTTAAGCATTTTTCTAGTACTCTTTTTCTTTTTTTTCGTGGGTCAAACTCTCTACTTTCATCTCTTCAACTTGCAATCTTTGTTTAACAAGAAATACGAGAGGATAGGGAGATTAATGATCATGACTAGCATTGGAGAATGAATATTAGAGATTTTATTATGGGATACCCATTCTTGTCTACTTGCTGTAATCTCGTATCTTCCTTATCCTTGGGCACTTCTCGTTCAACAAAAGCTATATATAGATCAAGTAAGAGATGCAATTAGGGATTGTGAGAAATTTAAAAAAAAAGGAGAAACTATTGGAAAATACATAAGACAAATATTTGCTGTAATCTTACTTTCGGTATGTGCTATAATCTTACTTTTTGCTTGACCATCATTCCTAAATAAATTCCAATTGTGGGACTAATTTGGAACAGTTAGGGGACTGATTAGACACTTTAAATAGTACAACAACACCAACAAAGCTTTAATCCCACTACGTGGGGGCGGCTATATAAATCATTTTTCTCTATTGCATCCTATTTAGGGTCATATTTTCATTTAGTTCTAATAAATTAAGATCATTTTTTATACAATAAGCTCAAGTCTTCCTAGGTCTACCTCTATCTTTCTTAACAAAAGTCGAATCTAAAACATCTACTTTCCTGATCGGATCATCAGATGGTAACGTGACCAAACCATCTAAGACGACTTTCTCTAACCTTGTCCGTCACGGGGGCTACACCAACCCTATCACGGATATAATCATTTCGCATTTTGTCTCTAAGTGTAAAGCCTCCACCTAATCATTCTCATCTCAGCAACACTTAACTTAGTATTATGCTTCTCTTTTAAAGACCAACATTCAACGCCATAGAGTATTGCAGGTCTCACCACCCTCTTATAAAATTTTTCTTTCAGTCTAAGCGGTACTTTTCTGTCACACAAAAGGCCTGAAGCATTCCTCCACTTCAACTAACCAACTTGAATTCTACTATTAACATCCCCATCTATATTACCATCGTTTTGAACAACAGACCCGAGATATTTAAATCGTTCACACCTTTTATTAGTTTGATCACCCAAAGTTACACTTCTGTCACTAGAGCTATTACTACTAAAATTACATTCCATGTATTGCACTTCTGTCACTAGAGCTATTACTACTAAAATTACATTCCATGTATTCAGTTTTAGTTCTACTTCAAACCAAAGCCTTTAGACTCCAATGTAGCCCTCCATAATTCAAGTTTACCTGGGCTTTTTCTCTCGTCTTATCCCCAAGAAGGATATCATCAACAAAAAACATACAAGGTACATCCTCCAGTAAGTGTCCAGTAAGACCATCCATAACTAAAGAAAAAAGATATGGGCTTAAAGCCGATCCCTGATGTAATCCAACAGAAATAGGAAAATATTTGGTCAATCTTCCTTCAGTTCGAACACAAGTAACATCTCTTTAATTACTTGAATATAAGTCATATCAACACCTTTTTTCTTAAGAACTCTCCAAAGGATGTCTCTTGGAACCTTATCGTAAGCTTTTTCAAAATCAATAAAAATCAAATCTAGATTCTCCTTATTATCTCTGAACTTCTCCATCAAACTTCTCAGTAAATGTACAACTTCCATAGTATACCTGCCGGGCATAAATCCAAATTGTTTATGAGAAATCTTTGTACTACATCTTAACCTATGTTCAATTACCCTCTCCCATAATCTTAAAGTATGGCACGTCAACTTAATTCCTCTATAATTTGCACACTCTTGTGCATCCCCTTTATTCTTAAAAATGGGGCCAAAAAAATTTCCTCCACTCTTCAGACATCTTTTTAATCCTTAAAATAATATTAAAGAGTTTAGTAAGCCAAGGATCTCCCAAGTCTCCTAAACATTTCCATACTTAAATTGGGATATCACTAGGTCCTACAGACTTTCCACCCTTGGTTTTCTTTAAAGCCTTCTCAACTTCTTTTTTACTAATGCGACGGTAAAAATAAAATATATTATTATTATTAACGATATTAATATCACTAATGTCGATCGTATTTTCATAAACTTCATTAAAAATATTATCAAAATAACTCACCCACCTATGTTGAATATCTTTTTCTAAGAACATTTTTTTATTTTCATCATTAATACACTTTACTTGAGTTAAATATTAACTTTTCTTTTTTCTATGTTTGGCTAGTTTATACATATATTTTTCACCTTTCTTAGTATCTAATCTATTATAAAAATCATTAAAAGCAGAATTTTTAGCCTCACATATTTTTCTTTTAGACTCTCTGCGGGACGTTTGATATTTCTTCCCTGTTCTCTAAGCTTTTACATTTAAACTAATTTTTATAACATAACTTCTTATATTTTATCTTTTCTTGTACATTATTATTCCACTACCAACTATTTTTATTCAAAAGAACTTTTTCTTTTGATTCTCCAAGTACATGTTTTGCTACTCGTTTAATAGTATTTGTTACTTTATCCCTCATAGTATTTGCTTCCTCGTGAACATCCCAAATTTTAAAATCTTGAATTTTACTCATAAAACTAATTTTATTTGTCTTTTAGGTTTCCCTATCTAATTCTACGATGACGAGTCATAGTATTCTTTATTTTACAATTCTTCATTTTAAATCTACAACTAATAAACAATGTCAGGTACTTAATTCCTCACTTGGAATGACCTTATAATTTTTACAATCTCGACGATCTCTTCTTCTCATAAGAAATAATCAATTTCTGTTTTATTAGATTCATTCTTATAAATAATAAGTTGTTCATCTCTTTTCTTGAATAAATTATTAGTAATAACAAAATCATACGCTAAAACATAATCTAAAATAGCCCTACATTCTTCATTAGTCACTCCAAAACCGTAGCCACCATGAATATTTCTAAAATCTTCTATCACTCTACCGACATGTCTGTTTAAATTTCCTCCAATAAAATTTCTTTCTTCAAGAGATATCATTTGTATTAAGTCTTCTAAGTCATTCTAGAATTTGTTTTTAGACTCTTTATCTAAACCTACTTAAGGAGCATAAGCACTTATAATATTAAAACTTTTAGCATCAATGATAATCTTCAGGGCTATAGTTCTATCTCCAACTCTATTAATTTTTGCAACATTATCTTTCAAACTCTTATCCATAATTACACCTATACCATTTCTAGTGCGACTCTTACTAGAATACCAAAATTGAAAACCTAAGTTATCAATCTCCTTAGTCTTTTCTCCAACCCATTTAGTTTCTTAAATACATAAGATATTAATGATGAATCATAGTATCAACTAATTTCATTAATTTACCATTGAGATAACATATATTCCAAGATCGTATCCTAATATTAATTTCATTAGTTTTATGGACTAACTTCTTTACCCGCATTCGTCCTTAATGTGAGAACGCTTGCTTATTTGACATTACACCCGAACGTCGGTATAGCGGCCCTTGCACACTTTTTCACTGTATTCAGGCTATACAACGCGTCCCTTCCAGGGAACACCCTAACACTTACACAAATTTCAGGGGCAATTTTGACAAATTTTTCTATATTCTAAGTAACCATCAGATAGCTATTTCTTCCCGGTCTCTTTTTGTGAAATTAAACTTTTTTTTGTTTTGCGTTCATAATTTTTTTAATTCCATACTGTAACAAATCATAGGTGATCAGGATATCGTGAGGTATACGGCTGATGATATTTCAAAGCTGTTATCAACCAACAGCTATAGAGAAACCGGTGTACTACCACGTAAAACTAGTACAGGCCAATTCAATGGAAGTAAACACCATTTGAGAAGGGTAAAAAGTTTCATTTTCAAATTTATGCTAGTTTCTTTAAATATGCCTTTTATGCAGATAATGACCATTCGTCTTTTAATTTCTTAATTTAGCTTGAAATGTGCAAGACATTGGTGCAAGCAGCAGCAAAAACCTTAGAAGGAGGATCAAATGTTTTTCATGGAATTGATATGTGCAATGAAGTGCTTCATGGTAAAGGTCCTGATGTTGGCCTTGCAATACGGCATGAGTGCTTGTGCATTCGAGCAGCTTTGCTTCTTAAGGTTCATAATGGTCTCTTTATTTTATGTAAGTTACCGCCTAAATATACTAAGAATGACGTCTCAATCCCAGAGAAAATGGAAAAATGATGTTCACATGGCTATAAAAGATTGTAACAATGCTCGAAGCATTAATCCGACATCTTTTAGAGCATATTACTACTTGTCTGAAGCAATGATGCAGGTATGTTTTTTGTGTAAGATTTCAGTGGCTTGCATTACACTTTACGGCTCTCATTTGCTAATTAAAGGTCCTGCATAGTTGCCTTGTTGTCTGTTGAATAACTTTGATCGGTGCATGCAGTTACGGAAACACAAAGTAGCCTTAGATTTTGCTTTGGCTGCACGTGAAATAGATCCAACAAACCCTGAGGCTACAGAAAAGGTGGTAAGCATAAAGGATCATATTGCTGCAGGTTTGTTTCTCCTGTTTTCTGCTGTGACATTTTAGTTCGTGAAGCCTTACTTTTTATGGTATTTACTTTTGTGCACTTCATCCTTTACATGTTCTATTCTATTTTCTTCCCTTTTCTTTTCATTTAAAACATATTTTTTAGTATTTGACGTCACATATTGTCCATTTTAGTTCATTCAGGCTTTTCTTCATTCATTCTTGGTGGGGGGATTTCTAGATCTAACGTTAAATATTTGGGATCAAATTAATGATGAGCTTTTCTTTTGGGTGTTAGGTTCTTCAAATGATAGAATTCACTTTTGAATGATTTGTTCTTCGTTTGAAAACAAGTGGTTGCGGCATTAATGTATCTCTCTACTGTTAGCCGTGTCGCACAATTGTAATATGCTGTGAAGCGCTATGTTCATTGCTATGCACACATGTTTTATTATTGTTTTTGCTTCAGTATTCAAAGTGCAAAGTTATGCGATATTTTTACTAACTAGAGCATTCATATTTTTTATTTCATTTATACATATATTATTTACATACGATAGTTATTTAATTAATCTAACTTTTGGCTACATCAGGTTAACTTTTTTTAATAAATATGAGGACACATTCAATAATAATAATTTTTTTTATTTGAAAGAAAAAAAAATCAAGTATATAAATGAAATAAATATTAAAAGTATTGGATCTGACAGAAGGGATGAGAAGAAAGCTGGAAGAGGAAGGGGAAAAAGTTCACTATCAACTTGATAAATCAGGGGCTAGAACTTGTCTCTCCTCAACCCCTATTTATATGCAGAGATTTGGGTTTGATTGGTACAGAGGAAGCTGCATGATAAGCTATGCGTGTAAAAAATACAAAATGTAAACAGGAGTGGAATTGGACTGGTAGTTGGCCTTCTGCTTGAGAGGAAGTCCAGGCTTGGTTAATTATTTAGACTGAGTCGGTTTGTCGAGTTCAAATTAATTCTAACAAGATCATGATTTTTGTAGATATGTTTCTCTTAATCTTTTGATGATTTTGCCTCAATCTTAGTGGATAAGTTCCTCAACTGGTTTGGCAAGTTCTCATGAATCTATTTGGCGAGTTTATCTTCAGCTTGACTGATAAACTCTATTTTGTTTCCCTGGATGCGGCCAGTGGATACATTTGATCGTTCTGGTGCGTTTATCCTTGGCTTTTATTGACAAGTGTGTGTTCTTGCCTTTCACTTGGCTGAGTCCACCTTCAAGGTATATATAAATGATGTAAGATTACTAAAGATTCAAGAATATACTCATGGGATTGAGTGACCAGTTAGAGACTGAGAGATGGAGATAGTGTACGAGGAGGAGGGAATGAAGATGATTATAAGGAAACATTTTTAAGGGAAACCTTGTATGCTAGAAGCTATTGGTGCGGTAAAAGAACTAGTTAAAAACATAAGGAACAGGCAAGGGAGTAAGAGTTAAGTGAAAAACCGCCTAGGAAAGACTTGCTCCAACAGGAGTGAATGGAGAATTAATGAGAAACAACTCGATAACTGCAAGAAACAATGTGGACAAACAAACAATCATATCAGGTATTGTGGCCAATGCTGAATAAAATCATTTAACTTGAACTTAGGTTTGATTTAAGCAAGATTTGAGTGCATATTGCTAAGACACAATGCGGTGAAATGCTGAGACAAGTTGCCTTGCTATCAGCATGCATGGGGCTGAATTGGCGGGAGGACTGAACTGGTTCAGCCTTGGTTTGCAAGGGGCCGGATGGTCCCTTGCCCTACTTGAAATTGCTGCCCAAAGGGAAGTGGTCTTCCCCCCTTAGCTATCTATTACTATATATTCCATGTTCTTTGTTTAGGGTTTTTTTTTTTTTGAGTTTTTGCTGATTTCATATTTCTCGTTGTCAGCGTTTCTCTCTTCCTAGGGCTATATGCAAGGACAGGTGGTGCTCCGGTTGTATCTTGCTTCAAGGTGGTGACTATCTCCCCACAACCTCTCAACTACTTCCTCTCCCTTGCACCAACCTTCCCTGCTTCTCTGTCGTTAAACCTACTGCCATAACCTCCTTTGCCCTCTAACCTGCACAAACCCCATTACCTCCTTCCCTGCTGGCCTTAATCCTTTCTACCTCCCCAACTGTTGTCGTAAACCCTTCCCACGACCCAAAGTGTTGTGGTAATCTCATCTCTATCCCTTTTGCTAGCACTGCCAACCTCTGTCTACCTTCCAGGTGTTGTCTCCACCCTTTCCAAAGCCCTTTGCTGAACCCGCAATCTCAACTTGCAGTTTACTTGGTGTCTAGCCGCCACCCATCACCTTCGTCCGCTCCCTAGGGTAATGTGTGTATTTTTTTCATTGTTGTTTTTATTATAAGAACCTTGTTATTGTAGTTTCCCGTATTTGACGATAATATTTTCAGTTTGCTGCAATTTAGGTTAACTCCGATATCAATTGGTATTAGGGCTACCCTAATTCTAGTCCTATCCTAGGGTTACCTGACATCAATCCCTACCCAAACCAACTTCCTCCCGCCAAAAATTTTCTTTCCTACACTCAACCAACTTATCCAATTCCCCAAACCCTAATCATGCCACGAAGGAGGTACATGCCAGAACTTGCCTGGAACAAGATACAGTGAGAGATTTGTTGCCTTCAGTAGAGGCTCATGGAGATTGATAATAGAATCCATGAGAAAATTGCCCTTGATCATGATGAAGAAAGTCAAAGATGAGAGAGGGACAAGGACCTGAATCCATTCCATAGGGAAGACATCAGCGATGAGGAAAACATACCCCGATATTTTGGAATCCAAGAGAGGAAGCTACATATGGAGGACATTTGTAGTTGGAATCAAAGGTAAAGTTTGATGGAGGTATGGATTCGAACAACTTTATTGAATGACTGCAGACAATTGAGAGAATCTTCGAATACAAAGGAATGCGCGAGGATAAAAGAATAAGGCTCGCAATCATCAAGCTGAAGAAGAGCGCCTCCTTGTGGTAGGAAAGTTTACAGAGATAGAGAAAGTGAGGATAGTGACAAGATTACTAAGCTAGAGAAGATGAGAAGGAGATGCAGAGAAAATTTAACGTCTTATTTTTTTTTAACCGAAGGAGATGAAACGAAAAAAATCAAAGCAAGGAGTCAGGCAATGAAGAGTCGGAGGAAGAAGAGGCGCGAGTCAAGAAACTATTAGAAGGTGAAGAAGAATTGAGAAGCTCCGGAAGCTGAAGAGGGGGGAGAAGAAGCGAAACAGTTGAGAAACCGAATAGGTATGTTCGCCTATAAATTGACGCGAAAGAGGGGGGATTAATACGTAGAGGAATCTAGCCGAGCCGCAGTAAGGGGAAGGAGCATCGTGGAGGAGGGGTGGCTTCGGTGTTTCGCAACGATGAGCCGACGTGGGGTTTGTGCAGAGGAAGAGGAAGTTGAAAGAAGTCCCGCTGTGTGCTTCTCTTCGTCGCACCGAGAGATTGACGAATGAGGAAGGAGACATCCTTCGCATGTGGTGCTCGCGTGCAGGTCGAGCCGGGCNAGAAGGAGATGCAGAGAAAATGTAACGTCTTTTTTTTCTTAACCGAAGGAGATGAAACGAACAAAATCAAAGCATGGAGTCAGGCAATGAAGAGTCGGAGGAAGAAGAGGCGAGAGTCAAGAAACTAGTAGAAGGTGAAGAAGAATTGAGAAGCTCCGGAAGCTGAAGAGGGGGGAGAAGAAGCGAAATAGTTGGGAAATCGACTAGGTATGTTCGCCTATAAATTGACGCGAAAGAGGAGGGATTGATACGTAGAGGAATCTAGCCGAGCCGCAGTAAGAGGAAGGAGCATCGTGGAGGAGGGGTGGCGTCGGTGTTTTGCAACGATGAGCCGACGTGGGGTTTGTGCAGAAGAAGAGGAAGCTGAAAGAAGTCCCTCTGTGTGCTTCTCTCGGTCACACCGAGAGATTGACGAATGAGGAAGGGGACATCCTTCGCATGTGGTGTTCACGTGTAGGTCGAGCCGGGCCAAGGGTATAGGTAAGGACAGTTTTTGGTTAAATAATAATAATAATAATATGATATTTTAAAATATATTTTTTGAATAGAGAAATAAGCATAATAAAATTATGAAAACTTAAAAATAGTTTATTTAAATTAATAATTTAATTAAATATTATGTTTATGTTTGGCTTTCAATTTTTAGAAGAATCGACGTCTATGCCAATAGCAAATTAAATGTCATTGATGTAAGTACTTGTACTTTTAAATTATAGTAAGAATTTTTATCTTCTAAAAATTATTTGCAGTTAATGATATTTGTGGATGATTTGTTCTGATTGAGCTATTCTTTTCTTTATTGGTCATATTGTTGCAAATGTTGTAGCTATTTACTCATGCATCTTAGTATATATTTTATAAAGTATGGTTGAATGTGATGAATACATATATTTATGTTGAATGCTTATATGTGCATGCTTGACTATAATGAAACACCCTTTGACGACACTAGTAGAGAACATTAATGTACCCGTGTATGTAAATGAAAAAAAAGATATTAATATTGATGTGTTTTAATTGACACAACTTTTAGATAATGCCTCATTTGACGATTGTATAGATATGAAATGATATTGATTTATAAATATCAAATGTTTATATTGATTTATAAAGAAGCTTAATAAACATACATATTGTTCTTTCTTTTCTATGTATTGTTGTAGTTTAAAAGTATGAGTATTCACTGGCTCTTTAGTTCACAGTTGTTTTAACTGTCTTTTTAGGTTTAACTAAATTATTAAAAAATGAATGATAAATGAGAAAATATTTCATAAGATTTGGACAACCATCAATGAGGTAATTTTTATGGAATTGTTTTAATTTTATTTGTAGTGACTCTTTCATATCTTAAGTTGTTGACGAATATAAAAAATTAATTTACTTCGTCCGACTGTCGGTACCCGCTTTGGTTAATTACAAGCCTCAGGCTGAGTCATGACAAAAGTGTTTTCAGAGCCAGGATAATGATAAATTAATTGAATATTGATGAAAGAGCAAATAGGAAAAAATATAAGTAAGCTTTAAAATTTAAAATTAACTCCAGGTAATAATTACCCATTCAGGAATAGTGATACATCTGAAATCATAGAAAAAGAAAATTCGATAGAAAATGAAGAAGTACAACCTATTATTATTGTGAACATGAATGGACGTCCTCACCCAAATGATGGTGTGGCAACGACTCAGTTGATTCAATAGTCCAGATCGCAGCCTAAAGTACTTGAAGATATTTCAAAATTTGTTTCCACCTCTGTTCTAGGGAACCGATGATCCAATTGAAGAAAATAACTGACTAATGAGGATAGAGAAGATATTAGATAACATGACTTGTCCAGATGAAAGAAGATTACCTTTGGTGATGTTTGTGCTGCATTGAGAAGTCGAAAGGCGGTGGCGTGGGCAGCATCAGGACAGGATAAGGGACATACCCAAGAAGATGATAAGTTGGGATGAGTTCGTGGACATTTCTAGAGAATAGTTCGTACCTTTATCTTCTCGACGACATATGCATGACAATTTCATCAGGTTGAGGCAAGGAGAGAAGACAGTCATGCATTACGAAGCAGATCACTGTACTATCGAGACATACACCACAGTTGATAGCTACTGCAGAAGAAAATTGTTACAAATTCCTTTTGGGATTAAATGATTTTATTAGAAATCATTAGTACCCTTAGAAATCGATGAATACTCAGTATTAGTGGAATGAGCTAGAAGATTGGATATCAACTATCAGCTTACTCGGAAGCGTGATGAGATGCATAAGAGGAGAACAACATAAGAACATGTAGATCACTCAGAAGGATCCAATGAGAAAAAGTCAACGAATAATTCAGGTGGAGTTAGCAGAGGTACGACCTAGGGTACTAGAGCAATTTGTGTCAAATGCGGAAGAAAACATAGAGGTGAATGTTTGATGGGCTTTAACATTTGCTATTAGTGTCGTCAGTCTGGTCATGTAGCAAGATATTGGCCATCTCTTAGCTAGAAAAGCATTGAAGATCTGAACTCTGGTGGAGCTCTGTCATAGAAGTTAGCTGGCGGGCACAAAAAGATGATCAATAGCAACATTTACCAAGACAACCGGTTCAACCTTAGATATATTCCCTCACTCAGTGAGCCTGAAGAACCAGTTGTTGTTGATGGTGGTGAGGTCTGATTAGTTTGGCCTTTTTTTAATATGTTCAATATTGATGTATTCTGAAGTATAGTTGAGTTGTCTTATATCAAGTCCTTACCTTTATAGTGATTATTTTTCATTCCTAATGTTGATCCGCTTAAAGAGACATGACTTAAGGTTTGTTTATTAATTTTGAGGATAAAATTTTTTGTAAGTAGGAAAGATTGTAACGTCTTTTTTTTAACTGGAGAAGATGAAACGAGAACTACCCAAGTGAGGAGTCGGGCAACGAAGGGTCGAAGGAAGAGGAGGCTAGCAGTCAAGAAACCAAATAAAAGGGGAAGAATAATCAAGAAGTTCGGGAAGCCAAAGAGGGGGGAGAGGAGGCGAAAGGTTCAGGAAACCAAATAGGTATGTTTGCCTATAAACTGATGCGAGAGAGGGGAGGATTGAGACGTAGAAGCAACCCTACTGATTTACCAGGAATGTCAGACGATGACGTCAAGGATTGCACCACTAAGGATGAGTTGCGCGGTCGATAGAGAAGGGAAGCCGAAGGTTCTGTTGTGGTGAGCAGAGGAGAGGAAGGTGTTGCTGCTTCATCAAGATTTGTAACGAGGAATCTAGCCGAGCCGGTGTGGGTGTTGTGCAGAGGAAGAGGGAGCGGAAAGAAGTCCCTCTGTGCGCTTCTCTGGATCATTCCTTTCTTTATTTGTCATAACGTTGCGAATGTTGTAGCTTTTTACTCATACATTTTAGTGTATATTTTATAAAGTGTGATTGAATGTGATGAATACTTGTATGCGCATGCGCATGTTTGACTATGAATGTTGAATGCTTGTATGTGCATACTTGACTATGATGGTTGATGGTACTAGTGGGGAACATTAATGTACCCGTGCACATAAATGTAAAAGAATATTGATATTGATGTGTTTAATTGACATAATTTTTAGACGACGTCTCCTGTGACGGTTGTATAAATATGAAATGATATTGATATGTAATAGTATATACTTCTTTAAATAATATATCAAATATTTATATTGATTTATAAAGATGTTTAACTGACATTCATATTATTCTTTTTCTTGTGTTGCTGTAGTTTAGAAGCATGAATATTTACTGACTCTTTGGCTCACAGTTATTTTAACTGACTTTTTAGATTTAATTAAATTTTTAAAAAATGAAAACGAGAAAATGTTTATAAAAGATGTGAATATTCATCAATGAGGTAATTTTAGTTATACTACTTTAATTTAATTTATGGTGGCTTTTTCATCTGTTAAATTCTAGATGAATATAAAAAATTTAATTCACATCGCTCGACCGTATGTACCCTCCTTTGTTAATTCCATTGCCCGGGCTGGGTCGTGACAGAAAATAACTACCACCTCATTACCGCCAGAATATGTTTCTGAGACTCTACTACCTGCAATAGATAGAGCTATCGGTGGAGTATACAAAACATTTTGACTAGCTAAAGATGAAGTGTGAGTTGTTCGGGCATGAGGAACATATCATTGCCCGTTATTTGGGGAGCCGAAAGCCTATTATCAACAAAGTGATTCAGTTGCAGCTCTGTGAGTCTCTGGGAGATGTCCAAACCTTAACTTTGAAGGTGGAAAGACAGAGAAGCAGAGCATGCAACAATCCTCCTTCTGATAACCTTCCTCATTTATGCAATCACCTGCAGCTACAACTATCGACAAGGGTATCTTTGGAGGAGTTGGAAAGACAATACGAAGAATTGATAAGACAAATTTGAGTGGAAAGAAGCTGAAAACGAGTTGTTTGTCTAGTACAGTGCCTGCTAGGAGATGCTTCAGATTCCACGACTACGGACACAAAGCTTACAGCTGTCCCACGAGTCGAGCTGTCTCATTCATGGAGCAGGGCGTTGTCGAGGAAGTGGAGAAAGACGAATCATAGGAGAATTCAGATGAACTTCAACTCCAGGAAGACGAGTGAGAGATGCTTATCACACAGAGAGTCTTACAGATGGAGCCAGAGAAGGATCATTCATGGTTAAGATACAGTATTTTTGCACTAAGTGTGTAGTGTAAGTAAAGTTTGGAGTTTGATTATCGACAGTGGGAGCTGTGAGAATGTAGTATTCACGTGATGGTGAAGAAACCGGGGTTGACCGCACAAAGGCGTCCTCAATCCTATTCTCTTACATGGTTGAAAATGAGAAATAAGATATGAGTGGATCAACAATGGTTGGTTGAATTTTCGATTAGGGATCAATTACAGGAGCTAGCGTGGTGCGATGTGGTCCCTATAGACATGTGTCATATTCTGTTGGGGGAGGCCATAACAGTCCAACCTCAAGACCTAAAATGAAGGCTTCAAGAATACTTATTCATTTTAAAAGGATGGAAGACACATCGTGCTTTTACCTGTTAAGGATTCGAGAGGTGAAGACGTCATAGAGGAGACAGTACTCCCGAGAGCCACCTTCATGCAGTCGGTTCGGGGTGCTCCAGTAGGAATGACATTTGTCCCACTAGAGGGAATTGAGGAGGATATTGACATACCAATTTCTATACAACCATTGCTATGTGACTTTCAGGATGTGATTGACCAACAATCTTTTATAGGGATTACTGTCACTGAAAGACATTCAACATGCCACAAATCTCATAGCCGAATTAGTGTTAAAAAATCAGCCTGCCTACATATTGGGACATGTAGAGTACGAGGAGTTGCAGCAATAAGAACAATATCTTGTCACGAGAGCGTTTGTCAATGAGAGTACTAGTTTGTGTGCTGTCTTCGCCCTGATGGTACCCCAAAAAGACAGATTTTGGAGGATTTCTATTGACAACATGACTATCAACAAGATTACGATCAAGTACTGATTCCTTAGACCTCGTCGAGATGATCTCTTGGATAAGTTGCATAGAGCCATTATCTTTTCCATGATTGACTTACGCAGCGAGTATCAACAAATTCAGATGTGACGAGTGGACCAGTGAAAGACCACTTTCAAGACCCAAAATGGATTATACGAGTGGACAGTCATGTCTTTCAAATTGTCTAATGCGCCCAACACATTTATGAGATTGATGAATCAGGCGTTCCGAGTTCATATCAAGAAATTCATGGTGATGTACTTCGATGACATTATGGTATACAATGGATCCAAGGAGCACTTAACAGTCTTTGAGGTTTTGCAATCAGAAAAACTATAAGCCCATTCAAAGAAGTGCTACTTTCTGACTAGACGAGTATGTTTTTTTATTTATATTGTGTATTGCAGACATTCAGATGGATCCTACAAAGATTCATGCCTTTGTGAACTAGACCGCACGACTGTCTTTCACCGAGCTGAGCAATTTCTAGGACTAGCATCATTTTATAGGCGATTCATCAGGAGCTTTAGTACCATCACTGCTCCTCTGAAAGAGCTTTTGAAAGGAGAGAAATTCCATTGGATAGATACAACTCAGACCAATTTGACGCACTAACGGAGAAGATGACTCAGACACTAGTTGTGGTATTACCAGATTTCAATCCGTTGTTCGAGGTGGAGTTTGATGCATCCAACGAGGTGATAGGAGTAGTGCTGAGCCAGGTAGGCCACCCCATAGATTTCTTCAGTGAGAAGCGAAATGAGTCCACCAAGAGAAAATATAAGACTTATGACAATGAGTGTTATGCTATTGTGAGAGTTGTTGACTACTGGGGCCACTAACTACTGACGAGCAAGTTTAGTTTGTTCACAGAACATGAGGCTTTCAAATTCTTGAACAGCCAGAACAAACTGAAGGGCCGACAGACGTCATGGGTGGAGTTCAAAGCGTTGTTCTAGTCCGTGCTTAAGCTAAAGACGGGGAACCAAAACTACGTAGTAGACACCGAGCCTTCGTCACTTTCTAATCACCACGATGCAGGCTTGAGTTGTAGGCTTTGATATAATGAAGGAATTGTATGAGACAGGCGAGGATTTTGGGAAAATCTGGGAGCAGTGTCAGGAGAAGTCTACCGAGCAGTACTATAGAGTTGATGGTTACTTGTTTTTCCTGAGTAAATTGTGCATTCCTATATGTTCTTTGAGGGAGTTCATTGTTCAAGAAAGCCACTATGAATTGCAAGATACTTTGCTAGGGATAAGACTCTCACACTTGTGATAAAACACTTTTTTGTCTTCAACTGACAAGAGATATGCAGGGGCATGCTAGATAATGCTGGATTTGCCATCTCGCCAAAATCAGGGAATAAAGTGTTGGACTATACACCCCATTGCTAGTAATGGAGACCCTGTGGGTGGATATTAGCACAAATTTTGTGGACGATCTCCGAAGGACTCATCGGAACAAGTATTCCGTGATGGTTGCGGTGGATCGATTCTCGAAGATGACGTATTTTGTACCCTGCCACCGGACATTGGATGTATCAGATGTTGCTGATTTGAACTCTAGGGAGCTTGTGATGCTACTTGGGATACCCAATGTTATCGCTTTCGACAGAAACGTCAAGTTTCGGAGTCACTTAATGGAAGACCCTATGTGGGAAGCTTAACACTAAGCTTCAATTCGGTTCAACTGCTTACCCATAGACAGACAATCATACGGAGGTAGTGAACAGAAACCTTTGGAATCTTCTGAGGCGCTTTGTGGGAAAGAATATTAAATAACGAGATTTGATTCTGGCTCAAGCTGGGTTTGTTCACAATAGATCTGTGAGTCAGACTACGGGACTACCACTTTAAGATTGTGTATGGGCACAATCCGCTCACTTCACTTGACCTGGTACCTCTCATACCCACATCAGAGATTAGTGAAGATGTCGAGGATCAGGTGCAAGAGATTCAGAAGCTCCACAAGGAGGTTGGGAAGGAGATTACTTGGCAGAGCCGAAAGTACCAAGCACAGGAAAATAAACTAGCAAAAAAGATGACTTCTCAAGAAGGGGACCGGGTGTGGATTTGACATAAGAAAGAGAGTTTTCCATTGGAGGCTTTAGGAAGTTCAAGCTTAGAGCAGATGGACCTTTCAAAATCTTTAAGAGGCTGAATGACAATGTCTACAAGCTTTATCTTCCAGGGGACTACAATATTTCTGCTACATGGAACCAGAAGCTTCGACGAATGAAGTTGAAGCTCCCATAACCCTAAGAGACTGACGCGGAGCGTATGAGGCTAAACCAATGTGAGGGTTGAATTGGTTCAGCTATGGTTTTCAAGCGGCCGGTCGGTCCCTTGCCTTTCTTGAAATTGCCGCACAAAGGGGAGGGTCTTTCCCTCGAGCTATCTACTACTACGTATATTCCATGTTTTGTGTTTAGAATTTTTTAGTTTTTGCTGATTTCAGATTTCTCGCCGTCAGTGTTTCTCCTTTCCTAGGCTGTATTCGAGGATAGGTGATGTTTTGACTGTATCTTACTCCAAAGTGGCTACCATCTCCCCACAACCGTGTGAATACTTCCCCTCCCTTGCCGCTACCACCCTATATGCGCTCCAACCTTCCTGCTTCCTTGCTGTCACCCTCATGCTGCCCAACCTGCTGCCATAACCACCTTTGCCTTCCAATCTGCAACCGCAAACCACATTACCTCCTTTCCTACTGGCCGCAACCCCTTCCACCTCCCCACATACTGCCGTAAACCCTTCCCATGATCCAACCTGGTGCCATAATCCCATCTTCATTCCTCCTACTGCCACCATTCTCTGCCTACCTTCCAACGATGTTTCCACCCCTTCCAAACCTACAACCCCCAGTCTGCACCCTACTTGTTGTCTAGCTGCCACTTGCTGCCTTCGTCCTCATCCTAGGGTGTTGTGTGTGTGTGTGTGTTGTTGTTGTTGTTGTAGTCATTTCTATTAAGAGAACCTTGTTAATGTAGTTTCCCATATTTTTTAATAATATTTTCATTTTGTTGAGCTTTGGGTTAATTCTTGTTTCAATGCACTTCAAAGGCAAGCTATGCATCGCATCACTTTGATTTAACAAAATATATTTTGTTTCTCTAGGTTCTAATTCATATGAATTTTATCATGATTGTCCTCATCCTAGGGTGTTGTGTGTGTGTGTGTGTGTGTGTGTGTGTTGTTGTAGTCATTTCTATTACGAGAACCCTGTTAATGTAGTTTCCCATATTTTTCAATAATATTTTCATTTTGTTGAGCTTTGGGTTAATTCTTGTTTCAATGCACTTCGAAGGCAAGCTATGCATCACATCACTTTGATTTAACAAAATATATTTTGTTTCTGTAGGTTCTAATTCATATGATTTTTATCATGATTGTGTACGTTCATAGTTCAACCAAAGATTTAATGAAAAGATTGATGAGGTCCTATTGGAAGGAAATACTATTTGAAACATTTATAGAGGGCTTTGAAACCTTAAAAATTCTTAGGAAATCTGATTAATGAGATTTGTTGAAGCTAGGTCGACATCACCTGGCACGTGATTTGTAAAAAGGGAAGTTGTTGCTACTTTTAATGGGTGTTTTTTTCTCTTTTTGTCCCATTTTGTTAACAATTCTATTACAAGAACTTCGACGCATAATTCTGTGTTTTAAGAGAAATTTGCCCAAAGTTTTGTTGAAAAATTCTTTATCTTTCACTTCTTAAAATTTGAATTTTATTTTGGAAAATTTTTGTCTTTATCTATGTATAGAATTGTTTTAAAATTTTCTGGAGATCCATTTTTTTTCATGTAATATAACACATCTAATCCTAGAATGATTTTCAACGAAATTTTTCTTTTTCTTTATTTGGGAGGTGCTATTGAGGGACTCCACACAGCACTGCGAATTAAAAAAAAAATGGATTTGATGCGTTTAAACATTTTGTTGGTAGGGTGTAACCATGTTATTTTGCAATGGAGAAATTTAATATTAAAACTAACTTTTTTTTTTAAGTATCAAAAATTAGGGTGGCCAAATTTATGAGGCCATAGTATTATTTGTTGATTTCAAAATGTAAAAAATAGACCAAGAAAAATTGCTTTAATTTCCTTGCTCAGAGTTGCTCTATCATATAAAAATAAAAGTCTTTCATGTTGCTTAAAATTACCGTGCAATCTCTTTCAGGCTGATTCCTGAAACTAACAATTTCTACTATAAAAATTAACATGAAAATTGAGAATAATTGTTTGTTTACTAACAGATAAAAAGTTGCATGATGAGTTTGGGACATGAAGAACATTATTATAAGATGGGGAGAGATTTGAATTGTACTTATTTTGACTATAATTGAGAATGACCCATCAACAATTTTATAATATTTTTTTTATGACATGTTTCTTAAGAAAGTAGGTGTGAAGATCTTGTAGTTTCATGGCTCAATTTTTGATATTGAAAAAAATGATATTATTGCCTTGCTATGCCAAAGAATAGGTAAGATTGAAGAGTTATTGTGGAGAGAGTTTTTGTTGCTGCTCTAATTTTTCATTTGTGAAAGTAGATATTTTTGAGTCAATCTATTGTTTGTGAGGATCTTCAATTATTGTTTGAAGCATTTCGCTATAGGGTTTTTTCTTCAATGTGCTTGTTTTCCATGAATTTTCTAGAAGTGTCTTTTGTGTGCTATGTTTTTTCTTTCCGACAAAATTTGCTCCCTGATGTTTTCCTTGTCTTTCCTCAAAATTTGATCCCAGGAGAATATATCACAATTTGCAATAACGGAATACTTATTGGGTGTCGCTTTACTTATCATCATCTTCTTTATGTATTATCGGTGATTGGCCTTAGAAAAACTTCAAAGATTGACGAATATGTTTTCTCCTTGAGATTTTTATCCTTCACTTAATCTAGATTGCAATTTATTTTGACATGAAACATATAAACATGACCATTCTCCTTTGTTTTTTTTTCATAATGTATAATCATTTGGATTATTACACACATCTTCGTAGCATTAATCCAATATTTTTGTTCCATCTCATTGTAATAGATGGTGACTACCCACACGTTATTTTGATTGTTAATGTCTTCATTTGAATTGAAAGATCTTAGTTGTGTTTTCTCAATCTGAATAGGTTTCACTTACAATATCACTAACATCATTTTGGTTGGAAGGAACATATAGGCTTTTTGCTTTAGTTTCCTCCTTCGAGTTCAGGAGCCAACTAATCACCATGGAGTTCCTAATTTCCATGTTGTGCTCAAGTTATGACACAAGAACAATTGCCAAATGTGTGTAAACTTGCAGGGAGTTTGCACATTCACTTTTTGGAAGCAATGCAATATAAAAGTAATAAATTTTAATTAAAAGTTGATAATAATTATTATTATATCTTGACATATGCATGCATGTATGTATGTATGTATAAATTACATGTAAAGAAAGAAGGACATATATAAGAAATGAAGTCTATTAAAAAATTGTTTTAATGGAAGTGCTTCTGTCCCCTCTGTCATGCCTCCCCCTCTGAAACCCTTTCACCCCTCCCTCATTGTCATCTCTCTCTTGTATTTTATTCTTCATGACAACCCTGTTGAAATCTCCCTCTCTAAATGCTTTTTTGGTCTCCCTCTCCTCTAATTGTTCCGCCCATTCTCGTGGAAACCTCACAGTGACCAGCAGAAGAATTAGACGGAAACTTTATGCACCACATATGCAACATAATCATTTTTCTGGGGTGGGACCCAACTTTTGGGGTAAATTTTAGGTGATTTTGCTCAGTAGCAATCCTGTCCAAAAGCCCTACGGGCAAAATACATGCATGTAGCTTAGGTAGACTGAGGAATTAGCATGTCAGATGGTGTGACCCAATTGAATGTTTATGATTGAATAAGATCAGGCTAATGGTTCTTGGATGCAGTTTCTTACTGCCAATCAATTATGGATTGACTGTAAATAGTGATGGTACGATATATTTTATGGAGACTTTGGTAGAAACATATCATTATGAGAATGCTTTAAAGGAAAACGTGTGAACTAAAATGAGATGTTCAAAAAAATTTTGGCAAAGGCATTAAAATAATCCGCAAGGCAAAATTCTTCATAACAAATGACTACATAAATAAAATTAAATGGACATTAGTTTTCTTTAACATTGGGATGGAAAAATGAAACTTTTTTTTTTGTTATCTTGATCATCTTCTACATGTATGAATCAACTGTTTTTTTAAGCGTCTCCACATCCATAACTTTTAGTGATTACTCTTTGAGCAACTTGTTTAGTTGCATTTTTTTGAGATTATAACTATGACAAGTTTAAAGTATATAACTTTCTAGAAACCGTTAGTTTAGGGGTCACTTGGGATCAGCTTTGATTTTGATTTTTTGTTTATATTTTGTTTTGTTTATGTTTTGACTTAAAAATAAATTATATTTGTTATGGTATAAGATGTTTAGTTGTTTAAAAAACGCACAAAAAATTTTTTAAATATTTTTTCTTTAAAAATATAAGTTAATTTGCATTAAAAAAATAAAAACTTGCAAAAAAATGCACTAAATAACTGTGATTTTAAAATAAAATATAAAAAATAAAGAACAAAGGTGATCCAAGAAATGTTAATCAAACATTAAGGGGCCGTTTGGGATCACTTTTGTTTTTTAATTTTTTAATTTTTTAATTTTATTTTAGTTTATTTATGTTTCTACATGAAATAAAATATGTTCGGTATGTTTTAACATGTTTATTTATTTTTAAAATACTCAAAATAAATTTTAGATGTTTTGATTGATTTTAAAAATAAGCTAAATCGTTTTTAAACAAAAATTAAAAACATAAATAATGCACTAAACGAGCATGTTTTTAAAATAGAAGCAAAAATAAATACAAAAAATAGAAAACAAGGTGATCCGAAACATGCCCTAAGCTGTTGGAGGTTTAAAGTTTTCTTTGAAATGTAATTGAACAATCTTAATTTAATTGGAGTAGTCACGCTTGATTATTGGGTATGGAAATCTTGAAAGCATTGATAGATTAGATTACCGAGTATCATTCTATCTAACAATTTTAGCTGTTTATTCTGTTCTATATGTTTTTGATGTTTATTTTATAGCTTTCTTATATCCAATTGTTGATTATACTTAATATTCTTTTTGGATCCTGCATCTCTGTTAAACTAGTATAGGTGACATTTAAATAGTTTTAATCTTTGTGATTTTAAAAAAATTCCTTACACATTTACCATCAAACAGCGGAAGCAGAAAAGAATAAAGAAGGCAATGAGGATCCAACTCGGGGAAGGGTGCGCCATGGAAGATTGAGGTCATTGAGTGATCTACTCTACCCAAGAGAATTCAACAATGAGGATTCCCCAGAGGGCCATGAATTTGAGAGAGTTGATTCTGACTATGATGATGAAATGGAAGTGGACTTTGAAACTTCAATATCTGGGGATGAAGCCCATTACAATGATTCAAACATTTTCCGTGGAAGTTTAAATTTGAGATTTCACCAAAGAAATGATTTAAACATTGAAAACAGTGTTGCCAATGGTTTTCATGGCCCCTCAGCTCAAGATGAGACTTCTTATGAGGTTTGTTCTCTTTTCCAGAGGTTTCATTTAGGATTTATGGTGTTCAGGTGACACTGACGTTCAAATCATGGTGGTTGGGATATGCTTCATTAATTTAACATGCTTCTTTATGAATAATTTGGACATAGTGTCAATTATCATCCAAAGTCATCCTTCATCTCAAACTCTTTCATCATATTTTTTTGCAGATTTTGGCACTATAAGTAGTAGTTTTACTTGGGTCTTTAGGGAGGGTTTGTTTTTTGGCTGAATTTTATGATATGATAATGCTATGAATATTATATGTTCAATTATAAAAAATAGCCATATTTCAAGACAATTCAAGTGATCAAGTCCTTCTTTCGTAAAGCCAAAGGTTGGACCATCCAACGGTACAAAAAAGAAGATGCCACATGAGGCAGAAAAGCACTCATTTGGACTGCCTTGCTTGAAGCTTAGTGAAAACCCGTGAGTGTCATTGTATTTATTTTTATTGTCTCCACATTTGGTGAATGGGTTTTGAAATCTACTATCTATCCAAACATATCATTCATTATACTCCCAACAAAATCATCAGGCTGTAGAGAAAAAAAAAAAAGGAAAGAAAGAAGCTCAGGGCATCATTACTGCCCCTCTTTTGTCTTAGGAGGGAGAGGGGAAACCCCTTAGAATGAGAGAATCAAATTCCATTCTCTTACTAGCAGAAGAAGAGATCATCTTTGTTGGGCTAGTAAGACCAAGCACAATATACTTAGGGAGGTTATATAGTAACAATACATTAGGGGATGCCTTAAAAGTTCACTTCCGCCAATATTCATAAGATTCTGAGCTAATCCACATCTTTTTCGTTGGCATGACAGCATTCATTTCTTCTAAAGTACTAAATATTGAATGACGCGGGTGTTTGTCAACGATTACAAGGCCTTCTGTCCAAGCCCTTTTTGGGGGTTTCCAGGAAGAACTGGCCTAGATGGTTCAAGGCCTAGCCAGTTCAGGTCTTTGTCATCCTCGAAGGGATAACCAACCTTTTTAGGGCTCCCATTTTTTGGCTTTAATTAAGATTAAGGTTTCTTCCGCTGTTTTGCTATAAATAGTTGTTTAGAGATTGCATTTGGGGACTTTTTTATGGGTTCAATGTTATTGGAGACTTTCTTCTCTGCAGTATTGTTGCTTATTTTCTCTTAAGTGGTGTGGCTATATCTTAATTGAGAGCAGGTGGTGGTACTTCCTTGTTAAACGTACCTCCCCTCCCTTGCCTTGATCGCCTCTTGCTTGCTATTTTTTTTTTATCTAAGGCAGTAGCTGTTGTCTATTTCCTTCTTGCAAAACCTTGTCTATTCTTAGGTTTGTCCCCTTATTATTCTACAAACACCCGCAACCCTTGTATTAATCATCATACACTATCTAGGAACTCTCAATCTTTGTTATTGAAGGTTTCAAGAGACGAGCAGTGGCCACATCCGCCTGCAATGGTTTAGTGGAGACAGAATCTAATGGGTACAAAGTAGATTTATACAAAAAAAAAAAGAAAGAAAGAGTTATTGAACCTAAGGGAAGGCAATCCAAATAGGTGTGGTAGGTGTTCTACAGATGCATTAAATTGGAGACAACATTAAGATACATATCAGTAAACGACTGACATAGGAGGTACATCTAGAGAAGATTCTGCTGTAGTGTGCATTTGAGTATAGTCTAATGATGTGCCAAGAATCAATAAACTCAATTGAATGTTTGCCCACTCGGTACAAATTTAATAAGAACTAGCGACTGTCATTCACATTTGAGCAATCCAAGGAGAATTGTCTTACAATAGAAAAAGAGAGTGGCTTAACAAGTGTGAAACCTCTTAAATAGAAGTTGATCTCTTAAATATTGAGATAACTTTTGGTGTAATAATTGAAAATTTATTAAAAACTCAAAAATTAAATATGCTTTTCAAGAGCATTCTCGCGATGGGTGACTTCTTGGGAAGCTACACCAATGGGTCAAAATTGTGTAGCTATTAGGTCAAAATGGATAATATCTCAACGGGTGAGAGTTCACACTTTTACAAATGGTACTGGAGCACTATACTGGTCTAAAGATGAGAATTAATTACCATACAAAACAAAGTGTTATGTTATGAGAGTTCTCCCTTTAACCATAGCTGGGATAATAAGCTACATGGTGAGAGCGCCATCTGTAGAATCCTATTTGGTTCGTAGATGATTTTGTGTTAAAGTTACTAACGGGGACAACATTTACTTGAAGTATGAGAAATTATGAAATTCCTTAAGTAGAATGAAGATGAACTCTTAAATATCGAGATTTTTTTTCGGTGGAATGGTTGGAAATGCTTGGGCAGGAACCTTCTAGGATGGGTATACTGATGTGTCAAAACAGTGAGGCCATTAGTCTAACACGATTAATATTTTGATGAGTGAGAATTTGTATTGTTACAATTTTGTAAACCTTTTTAAGTAACTTTGTATTCTTTTTAAGTAAATAAAACTGAACTCTTTAACATTGTCGTTCTTTTTAGTTTTATCATTGAAATTTTAATAGTAAGCGTGCTCGGAGCACTCCTAGGACAAGTGTCCTTCTGGAAAGTTACACAAATGGGACAAAATCATGAGACCATTAAGCTAAAGAAATAATATCTCGATGGGTGAGATTTTAGATCATTACAAATGATATTAGAGCATTACATCCGTCTGAAGATGAGAAGCAAAGGTCATTAGAATGATGCGTTGTTATGGGAGTCACCTCTTGACTTCTAGATTTGACAAAATGTTACAATATAGGAGCCAACTCTTGAATCTGTAGGGTCTATCTTTAGGATCTTATTCACCTGGTAGATGATTATGAGTTAAGAAAACTAATGAGGATATCAGTTACTTAAACGAGGGAGATTATGATATCCATTAAGAATAATGAATCTGAACATTTAAACATTGAGGTGCCTTTTAGTGTAGTAATTAAAATTTTATTAGAAACTCTAAAGTTCAACGTAGAAAGGTGGGAGTACTCCTAGGATGTGTGACCTCTTTTTAAGTCACAACAAGGGGACAAAATTGTGATGTCTTTAGGCTTGAATATCTTGTTGCATAAGAATTCAGACTGTCACAACAAGCTTAGATATCTCATAAAAAAATAGTATATATTCTCCTTAATATGATGATGGTTTCTTATGTTCTGTGAGAATTGAATCTTTAGGAAAATAGAAATGAAATTGGTTGATCCACCCAACTTTTTCAAATGAATAAAAGTTGAGCAATAGGTGGTGCAATAGTCGAGAAATCAAAGGGGCCTCTAAGGTAATTAACACGAAAATGTGATGTAATCAAAGAAGCCAATGAGATCGTATGAGCATCCAATGAGGGGATAGATTGTGGTAGAATAGGGATAATAGAGTTGGAAAGTTGGAGAGTTGGTGAGACCTACTCGATAGTGATGAAGAAAAAGTGACAAGGATCTCAAACGTGGGAAGAAATTTGCTAGAATGGGAGGATGTTCATCAAATATGGAGAAGAAATACATGGAAAACCATAGAGGCATGCCAAGATCCATAGCGATAACAACACATGCAATCACATGTGAGCTCACGAAATTGTATTAGCGTGCAACCACACAAAAGTGTGTGAAACTATTTAAACCCAAGGCTAACACATGAGAAGCGCGTAATTGGCCAAACTCTGGAAAGCATGCAACCGATGAAAGCACAAGCCAAGATGGATCAACAAGGGTGAAAATTCGCCAAACCTGCTCAAACATGACGATGATCTTAGTGATGGGAGCTAGGGCGAACCACAAGTTGGGGATATGCTAGTGTAGAGTTGAAATGATTTGAGGTCTATGGAGAGAGCGCTTCCGAAACTTGTTCCCTATTAGGTTAAGAAATTTCAGCAACTATCACTAGCCGTAACTCAACTATTTGGGCTCATGCTTATGACGCTCTTTTTTGTTTCTTTTTTTGTTGAGCACCCTTTTTATAAATCATTTTGAACAACTATGCTTCTTATGTTAGGTATAACCCTTTTTTTTCTAACTCTCTAACATTATATTTATTTACTTGTAAATTGTTTGTTGTTCATGTCCTAAATGTTTATCAATCTATTTTATTTCAATAGAGGTCACTCACATTGTTCATCTAATATAATTATTTACTAATTGATTTTTTTAGTTTTAAGACAAATCTATATCAATATTTTTATGTATGTCATTCTCAACTTGATATGAAAGTTTTATAATTAAATTTTATGTAATATGCAACATTACCACTCTACATAAAGTTTTCTTTTTAGTCTTCATGATAACATCTTATCACATATAGATCTTGAGATACTTCTCCATTTTAACCGATCATTCTAAAATAGTGATGTTATAGCGTCATCCATATCAACAGTTTTATTTATAAAAGATGTTGTAGAGCTCTCCTAAGGGGGAGGGCTGAACCGACTGAAATTAGTTGAACCTGTTCAAACAAGAGGAAGGGAGGGCCGACCGACCCATATTGATAGGTTACGGTCCCCCCCCCCCCAA
>JXCR01140791.1:270878-285164 GCA_002079205.1 Phalaenopsis hybrid cultivar
ATATTTTTCAGGATTAGGGCCCAATTTTTTACTTTGAGATTTTTGCCATTGGCGTCATTCTCTCCCTATTTGGGGTTGTATCCAAGGAAAAGTGATGCTCAGGTTGTTTCCTGCGCCGAGATGGTGATTACCTCCAAAATTCCTTTACCTTTGCATTGTCTATTTCTGCAGCCTTCCACCTACCAGCTAGCTACGCAAACCTTCTGTCGAGTTGCCTAATATTGCAGCAACCCTCTTTCCATTCTTCAGTTGCGGCTAACCTCTCCTGACCTCTTTGTTGATGCCTCAAACCCTTTCATACCTTCCAGCTGTTGTAGCAACACCATTTCCCCTTGTTATGGCCGCAACCTCCCACCCATTAGCCTACCTACTGTCCAACCATCACTTATCACTTTTGTCCTCACCTTAGGATGTTATTTGTGTTTTTTGTCATTTATTTCATTTATGTTCTAAGAACATTTTTTTTTGTAGTTCCACAATATTTTTGAAATTATAATTTTAGTTCGTTGTGATTTGGGTTATTTCCAGTATCAATTGGTATTAGAGTGAGCCTAAACTTAGTCTTATACTGGGTTTCTTAGCATTTGTCTTGTCGAAACCACCCCCACAAAATTTTTCTTTCTTATCCCCACATATTTTTTCAATTCCCAAGCCATAATCATGCCACAAAGGAGACACATGTTGGAAACTACCCGGGAAGAGATACAACGAGAGATTCGTCAGCTTTAGCAGAGACTTGCAAAGATTGATGTTGAAACTCAGGAGAAAATTACCCTCGATCGTGATATGAAAAGTTGATGAGGAGAAAATAGGGAAGACTTAATTGATGAGAAAGACAAGTCCCGACTCTTTAGAATTCATTGTTAGAGGAGGCGAATAGAGGAGACAACATACGGGGGATACAAAGATTTTGGAATAAAAGTCAATTTACAAGAGTTCAATGGATGTATGAATCCATACAATTTTATCGAATAACTGCAGTCAGTTGAGAGAATCTTCGAATAGAAAGAAGTACCAAAGGGTGAAGCTTGCAGCCATCAAATTGAAGAGTGTGTCATTGTGGTGTGAAAATTTATAGAGATAGAGAGAAAGGGTAGTGATAAGATTACCAAATGAGAGAGATGAAGGAGATACAGAAAAAATACTTACCGCCCTATTACTGTCGGAATATGTTTTTGAGACTCTACCTACAACAGTGAGACTATTAGTAGAGGAGTTCACAATACAGTTTGAATAGCTACAGATGAATTGTGAGTTTGTCGAGTTAGAGGGACATACCATAGTCGGTTATCTGGGGGGGCCTGAAGCCGCTATCAGTAACTTTGTACAAATGTAGCTCTTTGGTTACTGAGAAATGTCCAGACCTTATCTTTGAGAGGGGAAAGATAACAAAAACAAAGCAAACAACAGCCCTCCTTCAGACAATCACCTACAACTATCGCTACCAACAATGATACAACTGAAGGAAGGGGGAGGCTGAACAGGGTAGTGATAGGGTAGATGTGAGTGGGAAGAAGCCTGAAAAGGGTAGCTTGTCCGGTACAATACCTGCTAGGAGATGTTTTATATGCCACGACTACGGATACAGCCTCCGACTATCCCACGAGCCGAGTTATTTCATTCACGGAGCAGGGTGCCGTCGAGGAAGTGGAGGAAGAGAAAGCAAAAGAGGATCCAGAGGAGGAACTTCAACCGTAGGAAGATGAAGGAGAGATGCTAGTCATAAGGAGAGTCCTACAAACAAAGCTGGAGCAGGATCATTCATGGCTGGGGCATAGTATATTCCACACCAAGTGTACGATGAAGGGAAAAGTTTGCAGTTTGATTATTGGCGTGAGAGCTGCGAGAATGTAGTATCCACTTTGATGATGGAAAAATTGGGGTTGGTCACACAGAAGCATCCTTAGTCTTACTCTCTTACTTGGTTGAAAAGGGGAAACACGATATGCGTGGATCAACAGTACTTTGTTGAGTTTTCTATTAGAGATTAGTTATAGAAGCAAATGTGGTGTGATGTGTTTCTTATGGATGCTTCACATAATTTTTGTAGGAGGCATGACAGTTCAACCACAAGACCCGACACGACGACTTCAAGAATACTTATTCATTTTGAAAGAATGAGTGATGCATCGCACAAGATGGTAGAGGAGTATACATCATAGAGGAGACAGTAGTCCTGAGAACCACCTTCATGCAGTCGGTTCAAGTGGCTCTAGTGGCAATGACTTTGGTTTTATTTGAGGGAACTAAGGAGGAGGTTGAGATTCTTGCGCCTATACAGCTACTGTTATGTGACTTCCTGGGCGTGATGATTACCAATCTTCCAGAGGGATTGCCGTCACTAAGGGACATTTAACATGCTATAGATCTCATACTTGGATCAGTATTGTCAAACCGATCTGTATACAAACCAAAGTCTGCAAAGTACGAGAAGTTACAATGATAGGTATAGGATCTCATCGTGGGAGGTTTGGTCCGAGAGAGTACTAGCCTATGTTGTTCCCTCCATGATGGTTTTCAAGAAAGATGGATTGTGGAGAATGTGCATTGACAGTCAGGCCATAATCAAGATTACTATCAAGTACCGATTTCTTATACCTCACCTGGACAATCCTTGGTAAGTTGCATGAGCCATTATCTTTTCCAATATTGACTTACACAGCAGGTACCACTAGATCTGAATGAAGCCAAAGGATGAGCAAAAGACTGTTTTCAAGACCTGGGATGGATTATGCAAGAGAACATGCATTTCTTTCGAATTATCTAATGCACTTAGCATGTTCATGAGGTTGATGAATTAGATGTTTTGGTCTCACATCGGGAAGTTTGTAGTGATGTACTTTGATGATATTTTGGTATGCAATGGATTCGAGGAGGAGCACTTACATCACCTTATGACGGGCTTTGAGGTTTTGTGCTCAGAAAAACTATACACACATCCAAAGAAGTGTTATTTTCCGACAACACTTGTATTCTTTCTGTGCTATGTTGTGTATAGTGCAAACATTCAGATGAATCCTACAAAGATCGAGGTTATTGTGATCTCGATCTTACCTCGGTCTTACACCGAGCAAAGACAATTTTTGGTCTAATACCATTCTACAGGCGATTCATAAAGAGCTTCAGTATCATCACCGCTCCCTTGACAAAGCTTTTGAAAGGGGAGAAGTTCCAGTAGACGAAAGCTGCTCAGGCTAGTTTCAACACACTGAAGTAGAAGAGGACTAGTGCATCAGTTTCTGCATTACTGGACTTCAATCAGGTGCTTGAGGTTGAATGCGACGCTTCCAATGTCGGGATCAAAGCAGTACTGATCCAGGGAGGCCACGTCATAACCTTTTTCAATGAGAAGTTGAATAAGTTCAGGAGAAAATATTTGACGTACAACATGAAGTTCTATGCGATTGTGAGAGCTCTTATCCACTGGAGTCATTACCTAGATTAAGAGTTTTTAAAATTTTTGAATAACCATAACAAAATGAAGAGCCACACGTCCTGGGTGGAGTTCTTAGCGTCATTCCAATTCATGCTTAAGCACAAAACGGAGAGCAGGAACTGAGTAGTAGATGCACCAAGCTATCGTCACTTGTTGATCACTTCGATGCACACTCATGTCGCAAGCCTTGAGGTAGTGAAGGAGTTATATGAGATAGACGAAAATTTTAGAGGGATCTTGGAGCACTGTACGGAGAAGCCTACTATTACCACAAAGCCGATGCTTTACCTGCTCCATCAGAATAAGTTGTGCATTCCTAGATTTTTGCTAAGGGAGTCCATTATTTAGGAAAGCCACTTTGGAGGTATTGCGGGACACTTTGGCCGGGATAAGACTCTTGCACTCGTGTGTGAACACTTTTATTGGCCTTTAATGACAAGAGATGTGGAGCGACACGTCAGAAAATGCCAGATTTGTCATATGGTAAATTCATGGGACATAATATAGGACTATATACTTCATTACCATTATCGAAAGCCCCATGGGTGGATGTCAACATGGACTTTGTGGTGGGTCTTCTGAGGACACAGTTGAATAAGTATTTTGTGATTATTGTTGTTGACAGATTTTAAAAGATGGCGCACTTCGCACCCCGCCACCAGACGCTGGATGCATCGTATGTTGTTGATTTGTACTTCAAAGAGGTAATGAGACCCCACAAGATATCCTAGGCCATCACTTTCGACGTAGATGTCAAGTGGCTACTGGGAAGGGATGGGCGAGCTACTAGAAGGTGGTCAACGACATTGTTGACTATTGAGAGCAGTTGGACGTGCTGTTGTAAGGTGGCCAGTGAAACAGACTTCTCTTGTGAGAGTCAGGTGGGTTGTCGGGAGGTGTTGGAGAGTGCGGACAAATGCTAATAGGGATTGTGGCCTTTGGGAATCACAAACAGGGAATTGTGGCAACCTGGAGTCGTGGGAATGGAGTCTGCGGTCTTCTAGAGGCTGTTGCGTTCACTTGGAGTTGCGAGAAGTCTGGGGTCTTCTAATGTTGTAGGCAAGAGATGGTGAGCGCAGAACAACAAAGAAACGATAGAGATAATCATCACTTGGGACTTGTTACTGCCGAAGTAGCTTCTTATTATTGGATACAACCCTTAGAGGGGAAAACGCCAGCGGTGGACTTTGAATCCATAAATAAATCAGCAACTAATTTACCTAAGCAAACACCATTTGTAACTATATTAGGTAATGATTATAATAAGAAACAATAAAGGGAGAAATAGAAAAGGCATGTAGTAAAATAGGAGAGTTGTAATAATGCAAAAGGTGGATAGGAGAAAAAAGGAAAGGGGAGAACTGGGCCAGTAAATCCTCGTCTATTCTTAAGGGCAGGCCGGTCCAGCTAAGCTAGATCAAACTTCTATGGGGTTTGTTTAATCGACCACCATTCAGTGCCTTGCGTCAGTCTTTCGGGATCGAAGGAGGCTCGACCTCATTCGTCAAAGCTTATAGGTCCTTGAATTACACCATCAGGTTTGCGAATTTGAATGTGGTTGAAACGTAGTCCCCAGAGAAGTCAATTTGGTATGCGTTGTCATTTAGTTTTTGAATTATTCTGAAAGGTTCATCCACTCTGCTCTTTAAGTTTCACGAATGCTCGCACAGGAAATATTTTATTCTTTAGACAAATCCACATGAGGTCTCCTTCTTGGAATGTCACATTCTTCCTGGACTTATTCACATGTGTCTGATATCTGTGTTTTTTCTTAGAAATTTTCTTGCCAACTTTTTCGTGGAGCTTCTGAATCTCATGAACCCGCTTCGTAGCATCTTCGCTGACTTTTGACGTTTGTAAGAGTGGTACCAACTCAAGTAGTGTGAGCGGATTATGCCCTTATACAATCTCGAATGGGGTGCGTTCTGTAGTCTAGTATATAAATTTGTTGTAGGCAACCTCAATTTGAGCTAAAATGGGATCCCACTGTTTGATACTCTTCCTCACGAAGCATCTCAGGAGTTTTCCTAGGCTTCTGTTTACTTCCTCGGTCTGACCGTTTGTTTTTGGATGAGCTTTTGAATTGAATTGGAGCTTGGTGCTTAGCTTGCCCGACAAACTCATCCAGAAGTGTATCATAAATTTGACGTTTTTGTTGGAGGTGATGGTTCTAGGAACCCCGTGCAACCTCACGATCTACCAGAAGTATAAATAGGCGATATGAAATGTGTCATATTTGAGAATCCGTTCATTAGAACCATCACAAAGTTCTTATTTTCTATGTTCTCGGAAGCCCCACTACGAAATCCATGCTAACGTCACCTCACGGTGCCTCTGGTACTGGCAGTGGCATGTACGACCCCACATTCTGCCCTCTCGTCATACCCACAACTCAAGCCTCTATGGATGTGGTCAATAGATGTCAACAGTTCAATGCATCTACTACACGTTTCTGGCTCCTCGTCTTATGCTTCAAGCACGATCTGGAACGAAGCTAGGAACTCCACCCAGGTTGCGGGTTGCGAGTTGGCCCTTCATTTTGCTCTTGTTGTTAAGGAATTTTAAGGCCTCATGATCCGTAAATAGTGTGAACTTGCTCGTCAACAGGTAATGACTAGTACTCTAGGGCTCTCACAATGGCATAGAACTCCTTGTCGTAAGTCGAGTACTTATTGGAATAATTCAGTTTCTCACTAAAGAAAGCGATGGGGGTGTCCTCCCTGTCGGCGCTTAAAAGGGGAAAAGTTAATGTTTGGGGGTCGCCCGTAAGAAGCTGTCGGTCGCCGGAATCNAGTGACCTCATTAATCTTTCTATTAAGCAACAACATATATAATTTTAGAGTGGTGTTCATAGTAGTGTTGCGACACTAGAACTAAATTTGACAATGTCAAAACATATAAAATACACTGCAAAGAACAATATACCAACTATAAATACACACCCCTCAAACTCATTTTCTTAATAGATTTCAAACAAAACTATAAGAAGAAGGCAACAAATGGAGACAAGAGAAGAACTTCTCATCCACTCTTCCTCTTCCTCGTATGTTCCTTCTTCTTCTTCTTATTCTGCTCCTTTTTTAGCAGTGGTGTGGCTAAGCCCAGTTTAATGTTTAAAATGTTGTGTCGTAGAAAAAAAATACTTTATCAGAAATCACTTTCAACTGACGTTTCTGGAACATATGGGCTAGAACTAAGTTGAAATCAACCATATATGAATATTTTTGTTACTAATGTATCATGTAGTAAACATCTATCCCATCTCATTCTACCACTTAAATCTTTCATTTGCTCTATTTTGTAGGTCATAGATCTGCTCTCTCAATTCAACCATTTGATCATCAACTATCCTTGGGGCTTCAGGTATAAAACAAGAAGGTGTAATGAAACACTTCCCATGATCAAATGTGGATCCTTTATAAGATAAATTTTGTCCTAGTCAGCGGAGAATCAGAAAATAATTACTTAAAAGTGGGATCTTTTAGTGCCCTCACTTAGACACATACCCTTCTAAATAGCATAATTCAACATAGCTTAGTCTTTAGCGACCTCATTGATCTTTATATTAAGCAACAACTTCATAGAAATAAAGTAATACCAAGTCTTGACCTCAATATTCATACATGAGACAAGAAATTTAATTGACTTCTCCTAACTCCTCCTCCATCGTACATTTGACTCGAGCCTAGTAAAAAATCAAGAATCTTGCCAAAAGTTAGGGTGTCCATTCTAAAATATATTATAATCATCAAACTCTAAACTCTATAACCTTTAGGTTAGGTTTATAGCGATACTATGAAATTATACCCAATTCTTGCTCACATAAAAAAAAAAATCCTTTCATAATTAACACGTGATAGTATGGGGTTCATCAGTCAGATTTTGCCTCTCATGCAATCATACTTTCTACTATATCCACATTACTCCTAAATTTTATTTTAAGAATGTGATTTTTATGTTCCGTCAACTGGGTATATCTTTTATTAGATTCTACATTTATGAACTTTTTAAAATCAAAATTCCAACCCTTCCTTCTTCCTAGCAAGCATAGACATTTTTTCCTAATAGATTAGAAAAAAACAAAATTTAGTTGGTTTCTTAGCCCAAAAAGAAATTGACAGCCAAAATCGAAATGAATAAGTCATAGGTCTCTATTTATAATATGAAGTAGCACTATAGTGCTAGAGACTGGCGTTGCAGCACTACTCTCCCGAGCATACCAACACTATGATACTTTGACTTGATTTTCAAAAGGTAAAAATAGAGTCAAAATTAATAATATTTTTTCTTATTAATTCTTCATAAATTTCTATAATAAAAGCATATTAACTCATTAATAATTTTGATGAAGGGTCGCGACACTAACTTACATCAATGCAGCGCAATTGAATAATTATTTTAAAACTCACACAAGTTGACCAAAAGTTTATTTATCAAGCTAGTGTTATGATATTAGTCAAATACAATACTAAGATGCACCAATAATAAAATCAAAGATTAAAAAAATGCCCAAAATACCAAATAAGCATGTTCTAGGATCACAAACTAGTGATGCTCGGTATGCAATAAATATTACGACACCATGCATTGAAATTATTATCACACATATGAATGAAGCACTTACTTTTGCGAGATAATACTCACTCTCAGCACTGCATCGCAAAATAATTGGCACATATGACCCATACTACAATGCAAAATATAGTTAGTTTTTTCATACACAAATGAAAAATGCCATGAGCCACACATTACATGGATTTCCATAAACATAAAGCAATTTAACGTAGACCAATCAAGAATTTAACCTAGTAAAGAGGAATGGTGGGTTGGAAGTTATTTTCGACCAAGGCAAGGAGGAGAAAAGGGTGAGCTAAGGTTAAATTCTCGACCATGGGAAATGAAGGAGTGAGACAGAAGTTGGTGTGGATATTTTTGGCCTCAGAGAGAAGAATGGAAAGAGGGAGGTGCATGTTGGTGAGGGTTTCGACATAGGGATGTGAATATGTGTTGAGATGTGTTCGTTGGGGGTTTTAACCTAAGGAAGGAAGGGTGTGTGGGGGTGCATGTTGGTGAGAGTTTTGGCCTAGGGAAGTGAGGGTGGGAGTGAGAAAATTGGATAGGGGTTTCCTCCATGAAGAAAGAGAGGGTGAGAGAGGAAGATGAGTGTCGGTTTTTGGCCATGGGAATGGGAGAGAGATTATGGTGTGTATTTTAATGTGGATCTCAGCAAAGGGATACAAAGGTGTGGGATGGTGTTCGTGTCAGTCTTGGCTAAAAGAGACGAGGTTGGGTGTGCATGTGGGTGTGTGAATATTTCAACCATGGGGAGAAGAAAGGAAAGAGTAGTCGAGGAAGGTGGGATTTCAACCATGGAAAAAGAGAGGAAGAGAAGAGGATATGGGCGTAGGGTTTCAACTCAAGGAAGTGGGGGTGTATGTTAGTGGGGGTTTCAATATTGGGAGAATTAAGGGAGATACATTGAAATTGGCGTGGCGCTTTGGTTAAGGGAGAATCAAGGGAAAGAGGGAGAGACGCGTGTACGGTTTTGACTAGCGAAAAAAGAGGGAGAGAAATCAGTGGTAATAAATAAAGTTTAATGGAAAAGAAAGGAGAAGAAGAAATTTTCATGGTACAATAAGTATAAGAAAAGCAAAACACAAAAGAAAAAAAATATAAAATAAGAGAAAATAAGTGAAGAGATCTCAACGTGCTTGTATGGATGAAGAGATGAAATGGTCCTTTATTCTTAGTTGCTTGGATGAAGGGAGGAGACTTTCTTAGAAATTTGGCCGTTGGAAGAAAGAAAAAGGAGAGGTGAGGAGCTTCAGACAAAATGGGAAAGAAGAAGGGAATGTGGGAAAAATTCTCGAGAGTGTCTTTAAATAATAGAGACTTAAAATTTTTAATAAAATGTGAAGGAAGAGGGTTTTTGTCTGATAGGAGAGAGGGAAGAGAGAAAATAATAAATGGGATTTTAGGGCTAAAAATACAACATTAACTCATTTAGAAGATAAAAATGTATGGAATGCAATAGCGAAGTCAGTTTTGATTAATGTGGACTCTATTTCAAGATAAGTCAATTCAAAGTTAAGAGGTTGTTATGTCTGGTAATTGGAATAAAATTCACTATGGTTCATATGACACAAACCCGAGGAGAACATAATGGTGAAGTTGGTTTTTGGTCAAGGTGAGCCTTATTTGAGGATTTTTAAAGTTAAAGTGTGTGCCTTATCATAGGAGAGACAATTTTGATATATTTTAGATGAATTTTTTTAATAGGTTTTGATTAATTACATTTAATATTCTTAGCTCAAATTAATTTAACAGAAGCTTAGTTCCAATTTAAGTCAACTTTAAGTGAATTACCATGATTATTTTTTTTATTTTCAAAACTTCCATCCAAATTATTGTAGTATTAATGAAACCCCCAAATGAAGTTCAAATTGAGTTCAAGGGACTCATTTGAAAGAATTTGATGACATGGATGTACTCACGTAATCCATTTTGATAATGACTTGAAAAAATTTAGATAGGTGTAATTTTCATGTGTGAAAATTCAAAGCAAGAGTTTTACATAAGAAGTGTGTTTGATTGTCATCAAATCTATTACATGTTGCTCATATGTTTTAATGAACATCATGCAACTTTAAGAATTTAAGTGCTACAACTTTATTTAGACAAAATAATAATTTTTTGGGACTTTTTGAATTAAGTTGACTTATAATTCAATTTTAAGATTTGGTTAAAGTTAGTTTCATTTTATTCCATTTTAGTTTGATTAATTTTACATTTTGTTTAGTTAAATTTCAATTTTAGTATTTAATTGAAGTTAGTTACATTTCATTTCATTATTAAGCATTGTTCGAATTTTGGGTATGGGGAGCATTTTGGAGGTAAAGTAAGAAGCATGGTTCCCCTCACTTATGATACTAATCTGAAAGCTAAGAATTCAAATGATAAGCCAAGCCCCTTACCCTCTTTCATTTAATACTAATCTTCTATAATATATGTAAAAAATATTGTATATCATGTTTGTTGAATATTGTGATATATATTATCAAATATTATTGAGATATTGTGGACATTTCATTTTAATATGGTGCAATTAATCATATAACTATTAAATTACCTATAGGCCAAAGAACTTAAGTGAATCAATTCTATGTTGAGTTGAGAATTATTTGAATGGGGTTTGAACCATGAAGCTTTCACAAATTCAAACTAATTCTATGAGAATTAACAAATGAAAACCTCGTGCAATAGGCATGTTTAAAGAACTTGGATTTTTTGGAGTTAAATATAAATAATAGACTACAATAATCACAAATATTATAGACAAAAATTGAATCAATCACTAATATGCATTGCTCTAATAATTAATATAAAACTTAATTATACTACTATAAGAATTAATTATATTTAACTATATTACTTCAAAAATTAAATTAAATAAAACCAATTTTAACGTTACACACAATATAGTTACTTGAGAGAACATTGCAAAGTCAAAGTTCGACCTCTTACATCAAATTTAATTACATCAAATAACATAATGACTAACACAAAATATTAGTTGAAGTCCAAATGAGATCATCTATAACCCTTCTAATAAATAAAAGATTAATTATTATTTTGGCTAAAATGAATTCATTATCCATTATAGCCGAGATAGTCTTCATTTATAATTGGAAGGGGATTGAAAGGGAACTTTAGTTTAAAAAATCAACAAGTTTGAAGCCCAATATTTAGTGTTCAAACTTTAGCATTAGCCGTGAAACTCGGATTAAAGAAATATTGAATAATGTATGAAGTCTTACTACAAATTTCATACAATGTTTGAGCCTTGTTCGCATACTACACCTATAAGAAAGCTCTAGAGACTTAGAATATGACTCAAATCTCATATTACTTCTTCGAACTATATTTGACTATCAATAAAATGAGATTTTGAATGTTTGAACCTTGTTTAAATCTTATTTGTACAAACTTCTATGCTCTTTTAAATTGCAGCATATATAAATATAATCATGTAAATGGGTTGAAACAATCATAGTAAATTGATGCAATTTCAACAAGAGAGATATTTCAGGACAAAAAACTAATAAAAATATACTACTGATCATAAAAAATGCAAGTGGAGCCTTGGCGCAGTGTGGAGCAGCGAAGGAGGAAAAAATATTACATCAGTACTAAGCACGTAAAAATATCGTGCGTAGCCAATAAAATCACGCCACGCGCGACAGGAAAAAAAAACGGCGCAGTAACATGGGGAATATTTCCCCCGTGTTATTCATGCGTTATTGCGTGTTATTCATGTGTTATTGTGTGTTATTCATGTGTTATTGCATGTTATTCATGTGTTATTGATGTGTTATTGTGGTTATTATAATATCAAGAATATTCTCAGGACAAAATAACACATGAATAACGCACAATAACACTTAAATAACACGGTTTAGGATACAATAACACATGAATAACACACAATAACACTTGAATAACACGCGAAATATTCCCGACACAATAACACATGAATAACACACAATAACACCTGAATAACACGAGGAATATTCCTGACAGAGAAAAAAAAGGCGCAGTCTTCCCCGTGTTATTCATGTGTTATTGTGTGTTATTCACGTGTTATTGATGCGTTATTGTGTTATTATAACACCAAGAATATTCCCAGGATACAATAACACATGAATAATACACAATAATACATGAATAACACGAAGAAAATTTTCTTTGTGTTCCTNGATTGAATAATGTATGAAGTCTTACTACAGATTTCATACAATGTTTGAGCCTTGTTCGCATACTACACCTATAAGAAAGCTCAAGAGACTTAGAATATGACTCAAATCTCATATTACTTTTTCGAACAAATTGATGCAATTTCAACGATCATAGCAAATTGATGCAATTTCAACAATCATAGCAAATTGATGCAATTTCAACAAGAGAGATATTTAAGGACAAAAAACTAATAAAAATATACTACTGATCATAAAAATAAGTAGTCATCGTCACTGGTGCAAGTGCTTGGAGCAGTGTTGAGCGGCGAAGGATTGTCCACTCCGAAAAAAATACTATAGCAAGAGTGATACAGATAGAAGCAGAAAATCTCAAAACCAATAGTATGGCGGAGACGAAGGGCTTCGATCGGTTTGAGCCCATATTTGGGGAGCCAACTGTGGAGCTGGAGCAGGGAGAGGTCTTCGGAGGTGTATATCGCCGCACCTTTCTATTTTATGCCCACCCTTTAGATTCTTCTCGGCTAGAGATCGTGGTCTCTGACTTCCATTCCAACACCTTCGAGCGCGTCCTCACCGTTTTGGACATCGACGACCTTGTAATTGTTCTCTCGTTCTCCTATATTGGTGCAATTTGAAGTCTGTGTGTGGAATTAGAGAAGTTTTAGATTTGATCCCTGTTGTTTGCTGCTACAGTTTTATTATTCTTCTTGTATTATGCTGGTTTCTTGGTCTGAAAATCTGATGAAGTACCTTCGTACAAGTGAGAATCTAAATTTAGGGTTGATTTATGTGTGTCTTTTTTTTTCTGGTAAGCCTGAATTTTGTTTCCGTCTTATATTCTTTGAATTGGAAAACCAGGTTGATAGCATTTCAAATGGACTGCCTGATTCGCGTCCGTTGATGTTTCAGGGGTCGGAAGCTTGGTTAAAGTATTCTATTTGCTCGTGGCCAAGCCCTAAAGAAAACTTTTGTTGTCATGCCCTCTGATATATGCATGAACAGAGCCTGTGCGCAGATGAATTTTGTGCTGATGAATTGATCTGGGAGGCTCTCAATACTGTAATTTAGGCCAGTTGAGATTGAATGCTTTAATTTAGTCTTGTCAAATCATGGTGATGGGCTCCATATAAGCTTAAAATAAGCAAGGAAATCTATGGTCTAAATATGAGACTTCAATTCATTCTAATGTATTCAAAATGAGAAGGTTAAGAATGATTTTAATCCAAAGTAGTATGGTGCTCTAAAATCAGAGCTTATTTTAGATTTTGAATAAGTCGAACTAGCTCCACATTTCAATACAAGTAGGATTTGTCTCTACCATTCAACGAAGTTTTGAATATTCCAAAACCAACTACACAAATCAACACATGTATGAGGATTCGGCCACAAGATGGGGAGAGAGAAGAATGTTTTAACCAACTCTAAAAAAATCAAATAGTCTGCCAATTTGAATTTCATAAACTTATCTGATACCCGAGGAGAAGCCCAATCAACAAATAAAATGTGAATAATGATATTGTTGCTGGAAAGATTACAATAGGACCAATCGAATAGAATTAAATTACTCATAAACTCAAAAGACACCCTAGGGTGAAGACGAGAGGTGGTAGTGCTGGCGGAACAGTAGTGCGAGGGCTGGTGTGGCACTTACGACAAAAAACATGGGTAGTTGGGGAGGTTTGGGGCTGTTCGGGGTGGGGTATTTCGGTAGGTATAGGTATTGTGGAGGATTGGCAATAGTGGTAGTGTGGTGGATAGGAGGGTTACTGGATTGGTGGCGTATAGGAGATGGCTAATGGGAGGGGCTCGTAGGGGAAAGTGAGCTGTAGGTTGGCTAGGGAACCGATTTAGACAACAGACGTGATGGAGGAAGATAGGGGTGATGTGGAGGTGGGTAGAGCGGTTGCAGGGAAGCACTGGATGGGTGCGTTGCTAGTAGTGTTGATGGCATGGGGGAGTTACAGAAGGGGAGGTAATTGGGGTTGGGACTGTGGCTGAGAGGGAATAATTTGTTTCAAGATAGGGTTGGAAGGAAATATAATAGTGAGGAGATGACTGGGAGGATGGTGATGGAAGTTTGGGGGGGGGGGGGGG
>JXCR01140791.1:287987-301825 GCA_002079205.1 Phalaenopsis hybrid cultivar
GGGGGGGGGGGGGTGGAGAAGGTAATCACCACTAAGGAGAAGGGATACCGTTGGAGCTCCACTATTTCCATCAGATACAACCTATGAGGGAAAACAAGACGCCGACGACTGTCCTCATAAATTTGAAATCAGAAATAACATAAAACTAAAAATATGGACAACAAAGACATATATAAATAGGAGATAGACAGACGGAAAACGAAAATAGAAAGGGGGGAATTTCTTGCCAAATGAAAATAGGAAGAAGGGGGTCGGTTCAGCCCCCCTTTATTAACTGAACCGGTTTGGTCCAAACTAGTTCAGCTTTTGGAGGAAACTCCTTGTGTCATTATCTCTATCTACTTGGCACGTGAATAAATAAAATAATACTCTCAAGGAATATCTGCTTTGATTTTTATAAATACGAGTTAGGAACCTTTTTTTTATCAAATAACATATCTTGGTTGTTAGGATTTATGCTATCTTTTTTATTTTCAGGCTATATCTGTTTTTTTAATATAATTTTTTTGTTTCTTTATTAGGGAATTAGATCAACATAATTATAACTTGTAATTAGATATTGAAATCAATTGAATACAATTCAATTTACTTGTCACTTGCTTTATTTATTTATTTATTTATTTTCTTTCATCTTGTTTGAATGCACATTGGGCAGCTCTTCTTTTGGTTTCTCAACTCCGTGTGTAATAGGAGATTGAAAGTTCTTTCTTCCTTCTTTTTCGTTTTTTTAGATTTGGCAAAAATAGAGAAGTCATCAGCCTTGTATCTATAGCTATAATTAGCTAAATTTAAAGAAGGAAACAACATTTATTGTTGTTGTTTATCCATTTCAATATTGTCANTAAAAATAGAAAAGGGGAATTTCTTGCCAAATGAAAATAGGAAGAAGGGGGTCGGTTCACTCCCCCTTTATTAACTAAACTGGTTTGGGCCAAACCAGTTCAGCTTTTGGAGGAAACTTCTTATGTCATTATCTCTATCTTCTTGGCACGTGAATAAATAAAATAATACTTTCAAGGAATATTTGCTTTGATTTTTATAAATACAAGTTAGGAACCTTTTTTTTTATCAAATAACATATCTTGGTTGTTAGGATTTATGCTATATTTTTTATTTTCAGGCTATATCTGTTTTTTTAATATAATATTTTTGTTTCTTTATTAGGGAATTAGATCAATATAATTATAACTTGTAATTAGATATTGAAATCAATTGAATACAATTCAATTTACTTGTCACTTGCTTTATTTATTTATTTATTTTCTTTCATCTTGTTTGAATTCACATTGGGCAGCTCCTCTTTTGGTTTTTCAACTCCGTGTGTAATAGGAGATTGAAAGTTCTTCTTCCTTCTTTTTCGTTTTTTTAGATTTGGCTAAAATAGAGAAGTCATCAGCCTTGTACCTGTAGCTATAGTTAGATAAATTTAAAGAAGGAAACAACATTTATTGTTGTTGTTTATCCATTTCAATATTGTCAAACAATGAATTTGTTCACTAGTTTTTGGTAACAACTTTGTGGAACATCATAAAACATTAGGTAATGTATAGAGGAAAAATTAGGGGAATGAATAATTGAATGAAAGAAAACTAATTTTGAGTTTGTGATGATCAATTTCATGGTAGTTTTTATCGTGTATTATTTTATTATCATTTGGGAAAGTTATTGGCTTTTATGACATAAGGTACTCTAGATTTTTGTAAGCATGTAAAAAAACTCTAGAAGAATCTTATTGCTTTATTAACATTTTATTTTATTATTCCCGATTTAAGTTGATTTTATTATATGATTGTATTGTGGTTTTAGATTGATTCTTGATGAGGTTAGCACCAAAAATTGTTCTACTTATAAGATTTTATAACACAGGTAATCCAAGTGAAGATAAGAATCGAACTAGAATAAAGAAGATACTTGTTCATATGCTCTTGATATAGAGAAAATTTAACAAATCCACATGAGAATAAATCCTCTAAGTAATGCCATAGCCCATAAGGAGAGTGAATACTTAGATAGCCGTAATGCAACTATCTAAGAAGAACATAAGAAACCATCACAATAGCAAGTCATAAGGGGCTATCGGTGTATCCAAGAGGTCAAAGATGATATGATGGTGAAAATGAGGTTGGCTAATTTAAAGATGAAATGATGAGTATGCAAAAATCACTGTAACTACAACTAGGTAGCTCAATAAATGTAAAATTGCTAAGAGGGGATAAGTAAGTGAAATATTATAATCCTTTAAAGAAAGAGCCAATGTCCGAGCGAATTGAGCCAAAAAAGCTCATGAGGCATTATGGAGTGTCTACAATGACTACCACTTGAGAATGATGGAAGTCCATAAAGAGCATTCATGCTAAATGGAGAGATACAATACATTGCTAAAAAAACTGTACCACCTTAGCTCCTATTTGGGTTGTCCAAGCCACATTGGTAGGCTAGTATGGCCAAATCCTTCATGGGGTAGCTAATTAAGGATCATGAGCCAATTTCATCACGAAGAGTGGCTACTACTATCAATGTCTCATCTACCACAACATGTATGGCTAGTATAATTTGGATTGGACATATCAGATACTCTAGTTAGCATTCGTAGACTGGATGCATTGCTAGTAGAGCCAAGTACAATATGTGGATTGAATGAATGAAAAAAAGGAATTTATGCGATCAATATTATGATAAGTTTTTCTTCTTGATTTTCTTATCGTCATCCATGAAGGTAATTTTCTTTGATGTCATAAAAAAACTCTAGATCCGTCTAAGCCTTTTGAAAAATCTTAGAAAAACCTTATCTCTTCCACATTATTTTTGAGTTAATTTGATGCTATACTACGACTGTTTTATGATGCTAAGTTGATTCTGAATGTTGAGTAGTGTTCTAGAAAAAACATATGATCTTGAATTAACTAGACACTATAAAATATTTATATTATGGCATTAAATTGTCTGGAGAATGATGGTGCCAAATATTACCTAATTGCTAGGATTTTTCTAATTTTCAAGGGTGTAATAATGATAGAGTTTTCTATGGCATCAAATGTGGTTACCTTCACAGATTGATAATGAGATTATTTTAGGAATTGGGGTGATGATGAATCAATCATCATATTTCTAATTAAAATTTCTTGCATTCAATCCTTCTTCTTTAGCTTTTCTTTTGCGCTTTACTTTCTATTCTCTCTTATTTTACTTAGATTTTAACTTAAATGCGAAGCTTGTGTTTTTATGCTAATTCAGTAAGCAAACAATAGTAATATCTTGATTCCTTCTATATAAGGATCCAATCACTAGTTTTAGGTGCAAAAGTACCGAATTATTTGTTTTAATCCAATTTAGCTACAAAATAGGAGAGGGAGAAAGGGAGGCTGACGGTTCTAACTTTACTATTATAGTAGGCGTTGAATTACCATTAAAGTGGAAAGTGATTGAAGGGCATTGTAAGGAGAGGAGAGCGAATGTAATGAGATTGAATAATTTCAAATGAATTAATTGTTTTAAATTAATTTCAAAATCTAATTACAAATTAAATTTACAATCATCTGATTCCATAATAAAGAAATAAAAAATTCCATAGAATTTAGCTAAAAAAATATGATAGATAAGATAATCCTATATATTTTGATAAGTTTTTAGGAAAAGAAAGTCCTTATTTAAATGTTCACCACATTCACTTGAAAATATTTAAGCAAATATGCTTTGAAATCAATATCTTAATTTGGACATGTTGGAGAGAGAGGAATTTGTGTAATCCAAGTTAACGAATTCTATTTTATTTGGAGTTGGTAGAACTTTTTCTCTTTTTTGTGATTAAATCCTCCATGTGTGATTTGTTTTGTATAGTTTGGTTTGACTTAAGGCCACAAGTTTTACCTTCGATCATTTAGGGAGCTAATTTTGATTTATTCTAGACTAGAATTGAACTTCAATTTTTGGCATCCTTATTGTTTATGATGAAAATCATGTATATTTTTTTATTGGACTCATTTAACATGAATTAAGGTCCCATCTTGATAGTATAGGACTTCTTGGTTATTTTAAACATTTATAGTGCTTAAACCTTTTTTTTTAATTTCATTGAACTCTAATTGGGTAGGATTAATGTTTTGAGAGCCTTTTGGGTCATGCTTTTCCCACTTCAATTCATTTGCATTGACAAATGACTATTATTCATTATGCAAATAAAATTTTTAGTTGATTCATTCAATGATAAACCCGAAGGATGTTGCATCCACCAACCCATGAAATGTAATTTTTTATAGTCATATCTATTGTTCTAGATGTTTTGTTGGCATGTAGTAACTCTTAATGATGAATTTGACCCAAGTTCCTCGAGTAGGCGATTCCATTGTGGGTTGATCTGTAATAGCTAACAAATGACGTCTAGTCAGCCTAGATTTATCTGAGGTGGTACACATTCTGCTAATCGTTTGCTATAGTCCTCTATTTGATGTGAATGGCCTTTGTAGCAATTGATACTTTTCTCGAGTGATAGTCATTATAAATGCTTCTTGATGCCCTATGAGTTGCTTTCTCTTGATCTTCTTATTAGCTCCCTTTTTATAGAATCATTACAACTCCAAAAGTAGATTAGTAATAAGTTCACCTTTTTGGCTCTATCATGTTACTTGCTGTTTTTATTTATGTAGGACTTAATTAAGAGAAAAGTTCACCACAACTAGAATTTGTGGATTGGAAGTATGACCGCAGCCTCACTAATGTAGATAAAAGTGTGAGAGCAAGCTTATTTAAAGTTTTATAATCTAACTCTGCACCATTGAGAACCTTGCTAAAGTTACAGAGAAGCTATTGCCTCCGTACTCTTTCTTGTACTAGAATTGAGATTACTGCAGTGGCATTTAGTCCAAGGTATAAGGACAGACCTTTGATGTTGTGCTACCGTGGATTTGCAGTGTTCATATCAGCTTTTAATTTTTAGTAAGATGTTTCATTGCGGTCATCCTAGACAAATTGGCTCTACTTTCAATAAGCATTAAATAAAGGATCATTTTTCTTTCTTTTACGATAGTAGAAGCAACTGAGGTTGGTAAATTTGCTTGTTAGCTTCTCACATCTCGAATTGACTTTGGTAATTTAGTTTCAAATTTGCCTTAATTTTGTTAGTTTGGTGGAACTTGCCAGACGGAGCTCTAGAAAGACACTTGGCAGTGTTTAGCTTCATATTGTACTATCCATGAGAGGAAAATACATAGTGAGTTTTGAGAGATGGGCAGAATTATTCATGGTCACAAAATGTAATTTGTATAAATTTCAATTTTTTTATTTTTTTATTTTTGAGTTTTGAATACATTGTTCTACTAACCATTGGAAAGTTGCTCCTGTATTCTTCAAGTCAAAAGACATCACCGTACAACAGAAGGTTTCTTCATCAGTAATGAATCCTAATTTCACTTCATCTTTAGGATCTCCTTGCTTTGATGGTAACTTGAAAAATCATCTTGAGAGTTTAAAGCCGAGAACACAACAACTGAGTTGATGTCTGGGAGAGGTATGGCTCATCATTAAGTTTCTTGAAATCTATGTACATTCGTCATTATCGTTTCACTTTCTTCTCCGTGACTACATAAGACACTCATTTGGAATATTGCACTTCTGAATGAATCCATGTTTAAGGATCTTGTCAACTTTCTCCTTGATAACAGCTTTGATTTATTTAAGTACCATTTTTTGTCCTTTATCATGAGATTTCTTGAAGAGAGAATTTAAGCAATGGCTTGTAACTCTCATGTTCACCTTGGGCATGTCGAAAGGTTACTGAGCACAGATATTTGCATTGTTTTGTACTTAAAAGACCAGTTCAGTTACAAAAAATATCTCGGCAGAGATAACTGCAACAAAATTTTTTGTTGTTAGGCGTTCCTCTGCTGGCGAGTATTTCAACAATTTTCTTTTTGGTCTTTTGCTCATGAGTGGTGGCTTCCTTCATAACACTCAGATAACTCTTCCAAAAATGAATAAAATTTCTTCTGACAATGATGATTCCTAAGGTAGTAGGAAATTTGAATGCTAAGTGCCGTAGTAGAAACAAATTGAAAGAATCAGAAAGAGTACAACCAACGATACGATTTTTTGTAGAAGGTGCTTANACGAGTATTTCAACAATTTTCTTTTTGGTCTTTTGCTCATGAGTGGTGGCTTCCTTCATAACACTCAGATAACTCTTCCAAAAATGAATAAAATTCCTTCCGACGATGATTCCTAAGGTAGTAGGAAATTGAATGCTAAGTACCGTAGTAGAAACAAATTGAAAGAATCAGAAAGAGTACAACCAACGATACGATTTTTTGTAGAAGGTGCTTATTTGATTTCAAAAGCATTACTATTTTCTCAAGTTACATCAAGGGTGACTGTGACTCAGGCAGTATACATTCTTCAAAAAAAAAAAAAAACCGAAGAACCATTGGAAAGAATATTAACACCATAAATGCTCGTTCGCTGTCAAATCAATAAATAAAACACTTACAAATTTGCCAAATGAGGATCCACAGAACCTCAAAATAATTGATCACACCACAATCTGGATGACATAATCGTAGACGTTTTGATAAGTTGATAGGTTATTATTTGAGAAAGTTGATAAGATGCATTATTAAAGTGGTGTGAACTTCATACTAGATGTGTTGCTTTATACTTTTTTATTGAGAGGTATAGTTTCTGACTTTTGAGATACAAGACATACTTAATATGACATGAAGCCCCCTATAGTCAGCTTAATATTGGGCACTTTGGCAAGCTTTCCTCTAGATCTATAAGGTTTCCTTGGACGATGCATCTAATAGTTGTCTCACGGATCATTTGGCTATGTTCGACTGTTTATCTCTGATGGCTAAGTAGATCGTGGTTTATGACAACTCAAGACAATGAAATCTTTTGTTCTTAATTGAGTTTATCATAATTTTCTCTATCATCCACTTTCCTAATTTAAATTGCTAAATTTTAAGAAAAATATTTTTAGTTTATAATATATCCATAATTGAAGATGCTTGCTAGTGATTGAGAGGGGTAAGTAATTGTAGCTTGTGCATACATGAAATCTCAAACCAAATTTTAAAGTTCTCATAAGAGGGAGAAATCTCTAAGTAGTATCTTATTTAAANAACTTACTAGTGCTTTAATTAATAAAAGCACCGCTTCACTCTGCACAATGATTTTTGAAGCAAAAATAAAGCCTTGTGCTTTGCTCTTTGATAACAATGGACCTAACCTAAGTTTAATTTAGGGCTTACATCCTTGAGAAGGATTCATGTAGCCGACCCCACGTAGTGTGATTAAGGTTTTGTTGTTGTTGTACCCTTGAGAAGACCCATGAAATACATTGTTGTGATGGTCTATAAAATTAATTGAAGGTTTCATTCATTGTTTTTGCCTTGTGATAACATAGGTTAATTGGTTTAGGGTTTGGCTTGCATCTATTGGAAGGCAAATAAGTGGAACTTACAATCTCACAAATAGGAAAACTTGCTGAATACAGTCTTATCTATTAAGTTTTCCCCAATCGATTAAATTGGTTCAATTGGCTTATTAACTTTACGTCGTCCCCATTAATAAAACTTGGTCTTATATTTATCAAAAGAATCCATAAACAAGATTTACGGTTCTTAGGACTGAAAAGCTTATTAACGCAACTTGATTTGAGCTATTGCTTTGAACTTTGATAAGAATATTAGGATTTACAACTCGATGTGTTAGAGGCATAATAAGATAAGACTTTAAGCTTAGATTCAAAAGGAGTCCAATGTAACTCTTGTTGCTTTGGCTTGGGAATTTCCTAAAAGGATCAACCCTGTATAATAGATATTATGATCTTTTCTTGTTAGCAAGATAGCCTTATAGAAAGGCGGTCAGACAAATATATAACCTCACACTATAAGCTTACGATCTCTTCTTGTAAGCAAAATAATATTATAAACAAGGTATCCAGATTAATGTTTCGTATAACCACACCCTATAAGCAAGGCAGATCAATCAGTAGGATTTACAACCTCATCTCATAGGTGAGGTGATCCAAAGGATGAAGTTGGATGCAACGAGTTTAGAAGAATTCATATCTTTTATTATTATGCTACAAGCCTTGCACAACTCTGCATGTTTTTTAAAATTCAAACAATGAACATCCAGTTATTGCACACATGCGAGTATTAAGTGAATGGAAAAATTTCATGATTTTGCATGATTTGTTCCCACCATTGCCATTGTTTCTATCAAGGCAATATGAAGGTCAAGAATGTGTTAGTGGACTCTCTTTGTTTCCTTCTCATCAGAGGACCTTGAAGACAGAGATTCAATTTAGCCTGCACATCGTGATCAAAATGATGTATTGAGCATATTGATAGGATTAAAATTGATTACCAAATGTATCAACTCCCTCCTGATGATACGCATGAAAGCATCCGTAAAACTTTGACCTAACACAAATATCAATGGGAAAAAAAATCAACCCCTATAACTGGACCAGAGATCAATATAAGGAATAAAGTTCTCAGGACGAACCTAAAATCAATGGCAAAGGAGTAGTCATTAAAACACAATCAAACAAAATATCGACAATGCAATGTCTTCAATTAAGCCGAACAAAAGATCAGCGCTTCTTTAATTGATCACCGACATTTTTAGATCATTTCCAAAAAAAATTATATAATAACCTCATAATTTTTTTCTTACTTATATCATAAGCATTTTAGAGAATGTTGACTGTCTAACCTTTCTATGATAAGTTATCTAAGAGATTAAATGTACAAAAAAACTTAGAATAACACAACTGCTACGATGACGATCATCAGATAGCCATTTGAAAATCGTAACCAAAACTTCTCATCAAATGTAGTCACTAAAGAAAAAGCATATCCCATTATTTGAACAAAAAAACAACGAAGGGGGAAAGAACTTGTGGCAAACCAAAGATCTACTGCAAAGAGTTGGTGTTCAAAACTCTATCTAACAAAATATCAATGATGAGATGTCTTCAGTTTAGTCGGATCAAATCAAGGACTCTTCAATGGGTTGCATACATTCGTACATGATGGGAATTGTTGAGGGAGGGAAGATTGAATTTATTATAGTATTTAACAACAAGAAGTTGATGAAAAAGTAAAGCAATTAGGTGTTGGGTCATCAAAGCTAGTGCATGTGAACAATAAGTTAGAGAAGCAAGTGTAAAGCCAGAGAAGGATGAGCTTAGGACATGAGTGTGGCCTAAAATAGCATCACAAAAGAGAAAAAGAGCGTGAAGAGAGAGCCACATGAAAAAAAAAAAAAAAGACATTGGGGGAAGAGGCACGTGTTTAAGCAAGATGTTAAGGCAAATCAACAACAAATTCAACAGAGAGTACTCGTACAAAAAACAAGGGAAAAAAAGAGGGGAGTTTGAATGAAAAATCAAGCAAGAAAGTGTGAAGAAAGAAGATATGAAAGTGAGTATCGTGGCTTCTACGCAGAGGTGGATGAAAAGAAAGGTGGAAGTTGTTTAGGTTAAGAATTGAAGTTAGAAGAGACATTTTGGCAAAAGATAAGAGTGGAAGAGATTAGGAGCAAGGGTGAATAAGCATTTGAGGCTTTTTTTTATTTCTTTCGTAGTTGATACAATCATCATATAATTTTATTGATCATGTGAAGCCATATAATATCATGAGAATTGATTCAATGCACATTAATGAAGAAAGAAGTGTTAAAAATATGTTATTGTGATTAAAAATATGATGGAGAATTGACTAGTATGTGTCACAAAAAGAGGTTGGGAGGAAGGGTGAGTAAGCATTCAGAGATTTTTTTTTTTCCATTTAGAGTACATAAGATCACCATATAACTTAATTGATCAAGAGAAGCCATATGTAAGTACACATTAAAGAAGAAAAATGTGTCATAAATATGTTGATATTAGGATCAACATTTAGTCTGTGCCTGATACTGAAACTAATTAGGATTCAGCGGAAAGGCAAAAGTAAATTTTTATTAATATAAAAATAGGGCTACAACGTGACACAAACAAAAAAAAAATACAACAACAACCAGTCTCTAGTTAGGAACTAAAGAGAAGATCCGAGAGAGGTGTTGACGTCGACAAAAGGGAAAGGTGAAAGAGAAAAGGTTGAAACTATAGGATAGGTTAGAGGGGTGTTGATTGATGGGAAACGAGCTGAACAGCAAGGAGGGGGTTCTAGATGGCTGGACACCCAAGGAGGTTGTAAAGGAGTTAAGTACAGGTTGTTGGGATGGGGCTCGAGATAGCAAGACAACAAGGTAAACATTTGTAGGAGGGTCGGTTGGGTGCAAGTGAGGCCAGGGAGGATGGACAGCAAGGTCGGTCGCAGATGGGAGGGGGAACATAGTGTTGGGAGGCAGGCTAGGGTCTAGACAGTAGCCCTGCGGTATGACGGAGGGGTTGGCCTAGTAGAGGGAACGAGGTGGGGAGATCAGGGGCTATGGGGAGTGGAGAAGGGTTAGGGAAGATGATCACCATCTAGGGAGAGGGATACAGTCGGAGCCTCAAGGGGAGAAAAGTACGTTGGGGATTGTCCTGACAGAACTGAAATCAAGAACACAACAAAAACTAAACCTTAAAATCCGGAAAAAAATAAATTAGAGACTCCCACAATGAAAGAACCAAAAAGGAAAGGAAGAGAGGAGGTGAATCGCAGTTCTGCCCCTTAGGGAACCTGCTCGGTCCAGTTTTTCATTATGCACTATGCTTGTCGATTCAGCCAGCTAGCCATTCCTGCACCGACGTCAGCCTCACGAGATTGTCGAAGCTTCTGATTCCTTGCCTCCAATCCTAGCAACACCCGAATTCCAATGACAGCTGCATTGTCGCCCAAAGCATACGTAAAGTCATCCCCCCTTGTGTGTACATGTCCGTATTGATTCGCTCTCTTGAGATTGTGGGCCGTGTCTGTATAGTTGAGTTTTCCCACAGTAACCCACGACCAGTTCAGTCTGATGTGTTGTGAGTGTAGCCTGAACCTTCTTACCCGATGGTGAAGTTGTTGTACGATGTCAACTGTGAGGCCTTAAAATATGTTATCGCTGTGTCCTGTGATTAGAGTCAGTATTTTGTCCTCTTATGTTGTGTCGCCACTAAAACCGGTCTCACTGATGCTACTCTGCTGGTGAAGGCTTCTGTGTTATCCGGTTTCGCCAACAGAAGTAGGACGTCTGTCGATCAACTTTTTGATTGATGATTTGAAAATATGAATACGAAAATAATTTTTGAAATTTAATTTAATATAATAGATATATAGTATGAGTTTTAAAAGTAGTATGTTTTAATTTTTCTTGAAAAATGAGACCAAATGGATCTCATTCGTCCAATAATTTGCATAATCGTGTCTGATACCCGCGAATATTACACCTTCCCGAAAGATAAGTGTAGACCTCGGCGATAGACCCAATCTTGCAAACTAAGAGATTTGTGACATCTGTTTGGTCTGCGAACATTTTTATGTATGACCGACAAGTTCCCCTATTTAATTTAAAGATTAAATAGAGTTTATTTTACCTGGATTCCAACTTCCCTATAAAGGCAAGCCCTTATAGTTAATTGCATCTCAAAAGACTGGGTCACTTGAGAAAACTCTTGATAATGATCAGAGATATTAGTCTTCAAGATTTCAAAGTTTAGGTTTTCATGGTAGGACGTGGAAGAGCAAGTGAGAGTGGCTCAAATAAAAACAGTTATTTCAGGAGTCCAAAGAAAAGAAAAGGTAGGGGATGTCATTGATCCGAGGTAAACCTCGGTGACTTCCCAAACTATCCTACGATGTGACTACATTTTTAGAGATGATGTTATTCAATTATTTAATCCTATCAATTTTATTATTTGGGACTTACATTCGCATAATACCCGATTATGCAAATAGCCCGTAACGATAAAAGGGTTTACGTCGTGTCCCACGACAACCTCGGAACCTAAAGCGGGTTAGGACTTACACTGCACAACATGGTTGTACAGGAGCCTAAAAAGGGAGTGTGAGGATTTACATCGCATAGGGTGGGTTGTTATTATACTAGGAAGGGATAACGCTGAGAAGATTCTTTTGCTGCTCGGTCTGAATTCCTCGTCGTGCTGCCCACAAAGTTGGCTCCAAGCTCTTATCATCGTGACAACTCCAGGGAGTGCTTGAGATTAGTAGTTTATGTTTCACAGTTTTGGTGTCAGTGTTTGGTTTTGTTTTGTTTCGGTTTTGGTTTCAGTTCTGGTTTTGCTTGCAGAGTAGTCAAATTGTAGGTAAATAAAACGTATTTGAATAGTAAAATGCAGTAAAGTAAAATGTTGTAGATAAACTGTAAAATCACTTGGGCATTTGCTACTGTTGTGTGATTAATATTATAATCGTAGTATGATTTGCAGCATATTTAAACATACTTGCAAGAAAAATAAGTAAGGCAAGAAAACCCAACATGAAAGTCATAAAAAACGAGTAGTAGAAATCACAAGCAAAACAAACATTTAACCACATATGACAGATAGGGACTGGGTTTAAGACATTGGTAAAAGTGGGTGCTCAGAGCTGGGCTGTGTGCTTCCTAACCTTGAGTAAGAGTTGCCAACTCGACAATCTACAGAAGGCAATCCTCAACCTCAATCCAAGTGACTAGTCGTGGACCTTTATAAATTTTCATAGAAAAATTCTTTGATTTTCATGCAAANAAGGCTCAAAGCCTCGGCCAAGAGGAAAACCGCAAGGAAACAAGGCACCAAAGGAAGGGGGAAGAGAGGGGTACCTCGAGAGTGCTAAAGCACAGCAGCACAGGAAACCAACTCAAATAAAAAAAAGCTTTCCCCTAAAAATCTCCTTTCCTCTCCTCTAGCTAAGTTTTCAACAAACACCACAAAACAACCAGGAACTCTCCTTATAGGCAGGGAATAGAGAAGAAGAGAAAAGAAAGCCACCCCAATNACCTAATTTCTAAAGCATGCTCACATTTCAATTTTAAGTGTATCTGAAATGAATATCTCAACAATACGTTAAAGTAGAATGAACTAGCATGCTGTATCATCCAACAGAAACAGGCTCGAGGCCTCGGCAAAGAGGAAAACCGCAAGGAAACAGGGCACCAAAGGAAGGGGGAAGGGAGGGATACCTCGAGAGTGCTAAGGCACAACAGCACAAAAAAAAAAACAACTCAAAGGGAAAAGTGCTTCCCCTCAAAGTCTCCTTTCCTCTCCTCTAGCTAAACTTTCAACAACCTCAACCAAACAGCCAGGAACTCCCCTTATAGGCAGGGAATAGAGAAGAAGAGAAAAGAAAGCNTCAAGGAAACAGGGCACCAAAGGAAAGAGGAAGAGAGGGGTACCTCAAGAATGCTAAAGCACAGCAGCACAGGAAACCAACTCAAAAAAATACTCTCCCAGAAATCTCCTTTCCAATCTCCTCTTGCTAAATTTTTCAACAACCACCACAAAACAACCAGGAACTCTCCTTATAGGCAGAGAATAGAGAAGAAGACAAAAGAAAGCCATCTCAATGTCCACGGCACTCGAATCGGGACAAAAGCCAAAAGAGGATCTTCCCTGCCTACAGAAGACGAAGCCNTCACCCTAATGTCCACGGTACTCGAATCGGGACCAAAAGCCAAAAGAGGATCCTCCCTGCCTACAGAAGACGAAGCCAACAGCGCCTCTCGGACCAGTGGTCGAGGCTAGTGGCAAAGAGAGAAGTATCGGGAAGAGGAGAAGAAAAAAATGCCACTCCAGTGTACCAGGGAACAAGTCTCCAAGAATCNATAATGTCCACGGCACTCGAATTGGGACCAAAGCCAAAAGAGGATCTTCCCTGCCTACAGAAGACGAAGCCAACAGCGCCTCTCGGACCGAGCGGCCGAAGCCA
>JXCR01140791.1:301850-331533 GCA_002079205.1 Phalaenopsis hybrid cultivar
TCTCGGACCGAGCGGCCGAGGCCAGTGGCAAAGAGAGAAATATCGGGAAGAGGAGAAGAAGAATGCTACTCTAGTGTACCAGGGAACAAACTTCCCAGAGTCAAGTTGCCGAGAGAGGAAAACCCACGGCTCGAGGGACTAGTGCGGCATCGGGAAGGAAGGCCGCGGGCAGAAGAAGAACAGGGAAGGACGGACGAGGTCAACGCTTCCCTCGCGTGGAGGAGGAAGAACTCGCACGACTCGAGATCGAGAAAGGGAAAGGGCCAGACGCGCGAACGGGAGAGCTGCGAGAGACAGAGCTCGAGCGCAGGGGAGGCGGCTAGGGATTAAAGAGGAAAGAAAGATAAACGTTAACTAATATATATATATATATATATTAATTAAACGGTTTATTCGCGCGCGACGACGCGACAAAATGGGTGTCCTCCCNGGAGGAAGACGAGCTCGGTCGGCTCGAGAACGAGAAAGGGAGAGAGCTAGGCACGCGAGAGGAAGAGGGAAAGGAGAAAAGCTCGGGTGCGTGCGTTAGAGGGGTTAGGGCCGAAAGAGGAAAGGGGAAGACAGGTAAAAAAAAAGAGTTAACTAACATATATATATATATATATATATATATATAGATATTAATTAAAACACGATTTACCCGCGCACGGCGACGCGACAAAATGGATATCCTCCCCAAGCAAAATCGACGTTCCGGACGCGTTGGCGCAGTCCGTTTCGTCATCCGGGGTCGCTCGGACGACGTCGTCGACAGTCGGGTCAAAAACGTGTCGAAACTCAAATTTCACAAAATCTCGTCCCGCGATCGATCGCCACAAGTGGTTTACTCGAGCACCCAGCAAACAACGGTGCAGGCGATGCGAATCGTGAGGAAGGCCACCCTAGGGCTCGGAAAGGTCCTATAAGAATCTATTTTGGGTTTCCTCGTGTCGATTTCATCCTTCTAAGAGCTAGAAGTCGATACCACACACGCGAAACTCCAAAAGAGGACGAAAACAGGTCGAGCTAAAACGAGGCGGGCACCACTTCTAAGGCTCTAAGATAGCCGCAGGAAGACCCCTAAGGCTAGATCCTAACTCCTACGAGAAAAACTAGACCTCACGAAAATATGAGGTCAACAAATGGACCTCCAATAGGTGTGGTGTGCCGGACGAGCACACCGCGCGTATTGGAAAGACCCCTAAGGCTAGATCCTAACTCCTACGAGAAATACTAGACCTCACGAAAAATGAGGTAAACCCCTAAGGCTAGATCCTAACTCCTACGAGAAAAACTAGACCTCACGAAAATTGAGGTCAACAAGTACACAACAGATTTTGATATTGCACGGATGTCTGAGATGATTACAGCAACGGGGAAGGGCTAGAACAACAACGGTGGCGAAGATGGAGTGTTGTGACATCGAAGGCAGCGAGTATGGAGGACTGGACCAACAATGGCAAAAGTGTATCGAAATGGTTGGAACAATAGAAGGGGTGCGAGGGGTATTTCTCGTGACAGGACAACAACAAGATGGCAAGGGAACTAGAGATGAGCGGTTGGAACAACACCCAAGAGGCGGGGAAGGCGGCTTGACTACAAAAACCGCAGAAAACGACCAAAAGCAGATGCTCCAAGCAGCTGCAACAAGCAAGGGGTGGCCGAGAGCGATGCGGGAGGATGTGGAAAGGGATAGGGGAAGATAATCATCATCTCGAGAGAGAGATACAGCCAAAGCACCACCCAATCCCTCAAATTCATCCCTCGAAGGGAGAACGGACACCGACAGCTTGTCCTTAAAAACTCACAAAAACTATGAATCCAAATTCTAATACACACATATATAGGGAAAGAACAAAAAACAATGAAAAATAAAAGGAAAGAAATCATAAAAGGAATGAAAATGAGGCTTGTGGCCTGTCTCCTGCCTCCCACGCTCGTTGGACTCACGGTGTCCCGTAACCGAAGCAGAATCTGCGTCAGCTCCATATAAGCTTTTTTCTACTCGTTGTATGACGTTTGATGGGTCATGTTGAAAGTGATACAAATGTAGCGATCTCCAAATAAGTCAATTATGTAGCCATTGTCATTCAAAAGCACATCTTGATAAAATAGATATTCATCTTATTTTGGCAAAATCCTAACTGGAATTGTATGCAGATTGGAATCATGTGAACTAAGCCTCAAATTATTAAATTTGGAATTAGCTTCTTCCACTCCTCGTACTTTTCCAAGTGTACATGATAAATAATTATGTAAGGATGAACCAACGCAAGGATGAAATCTAAGTAGGCTAAATCACACTTAAATATAACCACTCAAGAGAGATGTCTTTTTCTTCTCGGATATGGCTTGGATTTAATTGAATAATTTTCTTCCCCAACAAGCTCCTAAGATAATTTTCAAAATTGTGGTTTATCCTTCCTGTCTAAATATCTAATGGTGGGTACACTGCTGAACTGAATCTAATATCTGAATAAATTCATATAATCTTCGAGACGTGGCACAAAAGGGTCACATTTCTGACATGTTAAACCTCCCTTAGTAAAGGCAACTCAGGCAAAAGACTATATATCTGAAAAATTTTAATTTCTCTTCTCTGGGGTTTATGTCTCTGGTGTAAGTTCCTCAAACTCAAATTCATCTTTGATGATCAATGTTAATTTGGTTGGAGTCTCTCTTATGGGCTTAAGCTAGAAATATGCACATATTTTCCTCATCAGCTGGAAGTTGATACTCCTTTATATCCTCACCTTTTTTCAGTGTTTACTGTGTCATTGCCAAATTTTTCAAAATGACCTGCTCTGTTATACAAATCATTTTCCTAATTGTGCAATCTAATTCGATATGCCCAAATCCATGGCAATTAAAACACATTATGATGGTGACAACTTCAAGAACTGGTTCACTCGACCTATTCTCTATTCTGAATCAGTTTCTCCTCAAGCGGGGTCGGCTTAGGTTTCCTCCTGGGTGACACGAGGGTTATTACTAAACCGGTCCAACCCAGTTCAGCTAGGAGGTTTCAGTGCACTAAGGAGGCTGAATCGGCCGACTGTTTGGACAGAAGCTTTGGGAGGGATCTACTGCCCCCTTTCCCCTCTATTCTCCCACCTATCTTAATATATACTCATTGCTTGTTGTTTAAGGTTCAGTTTTGTGCGCTCTAATTTATATTCATGGCAACCAAGCATTCCCCCTTGCTAGAGTTGTATCTGAGGACAAGTGGTGCTCCAGCGATATCCTCCTCTCCAAGGTGGTGACTATCTCGACCAGCTTCCCCCACACAATCTTTTTCCTCTCCCTATCTTCCAGGCTCCCAGCCATTGCTTTCATCGTGAACCGCTTGTTGTGCCACAACAAACCCTCCTGCCACCTCACCTGCTAGCTGTCGCTCACTCTCTCCTTGTCGAGTTGCACCAAGACGCTGCCCCTCTTGTAGGGCTGCACCCCTCCCCTTCTCTACCATTCCCCCTACTAGTCGTTATGCTTCCAGTCGTTCCTGTGTCCACCACTGACCTGCACCAATCCTGTTGGCCTTTCCAGCCACCGACCCACCTACCACCTCCTTTGCTCTGCTCCACCGTCAACCACCCATCCTGTCACTGTTGTCCATGAATATTCCTATTTGAGCCTAGTTGAAGACTACTATTTTGTTGTGTTTTTAATTTCTATTTTAGCCCTTATTGTAAACCCTAGTTGTTTTTCTTAATATTATTTATTTTCGCTATTGTGGTTTGGGTTAACTCCGTAATCAATTAGTATCAGAGCTAACTCAATCCTAATCTTATCCTAAAGTTACTTAGCATCCGCCTTACCGCTCCATCAAAAGCTTTCCTATTTCAAAATCATAACCAATCTTTAACCCAACCCTAGTTACCCCTTATCAATTATCAAAATCAACAACTCTAAATCATTTTTTATACCAGCTTTCACCTCTCAACATTGAATCATAGCCATGCCACCAAGGACATACATGCCCAAGCTTACCCAAAAAGAGATAAAGCGATAGATCTGTCAACTTCAGCGGAAGCTTGTGGACATTGAGGATGAAACCCAGGGGAACTTACCCTCAATGGTGTCAGGCCAAGTCGAAGAGTTGAAAAAGACAAGAATTTTAAGCCATTCCATAAGGGAAGTTTTCAGTGATAAAGAAGAAAAACCACGACGTTTCATAATCCAGTATCAGAGAAGACCTAAAGATGAGACGTCATTTAGAAGACACAGAGATTTCAAAATAAAGATGGATCTACCCAAGTTCAATGGAGGTATTGATCCAGATGATTTTATCGAATGACTATAATTAGTTTAGAGGAACTTTGAGTTACAGAGAGGTCAAATGGTAAAAGGAGCTTGAAGCGAACAAATTGAGAAAGAGCACCTCTTTGTGGTGGAACAACTTGCAGAAGCAACTTAAAAGAGAAGGCAGTGATAAAATATCCAAGTGTGAAAAGATGAAAGCGATGCAGAGGAAATACCTCTCACCCAACTATCTCCAAGATATATTTTTGAGACTACACCACCGGCAGCAAATAGACCTATTAGTGGAGTTAAAGATGCAACTTGACCAGTTGGAGATGAAGTGAGATTTGGTCGAGCTAGAGGAACACCATAACTTATTATCTAGAGGGTCTAAAGCTAGTTATCAGCAATGTGGTTCAACTGCAGCATTATTGGTCACTTGGAGGTGTCCATACCTTAGAATTGAAAGTGGAGAGGCAGCAGAAATAAAGCAAGCAACCACCAATAGTCAATCAACCACCCACAATTGGAGATACCGGCAGGAGCACTTCTCAGGGAGATGAGAAAACTCATTTGGACAAGGATAGAGCCACCCCCAGTGAGAAGAAACATGAGAAGAGTGGCACACCTACTACAATCCTCGTCAAAAAATAGTTCAAATTCCACGGATTTGGGCACATCTCCACCAGTTGCTTGACGAACCCAATTGCGGAGGAGGTTAGCAACGAGGAGACAACGTAGGAACATGATTATGTGTATCATATTCTCTACCTGGTCAGAGCGAGATACTCGTGGTTCGACAGGTCCTATAGACGAAGAATACGAGGGATTTGCAGTGGCTTTGACATAACATATTCTACACCCGCTGCATGGTGAATGAAAATGTATGCAGTCTCATCATCAATAAAGCAGTAAGAATGTGACATTTATACAGATGATGGAGAAGTTGAGAATCATCACTCAAATGCACTCCCAAAAATTCTCTGAAGTAGCTGAAAAAACGGGAATAGGGTCGCATTGACCTAAGGTGCCCAGTAAAGTTTTAGATCAAGAATCTACCGCAGGATCGGGTGTGGTGTGATGTGGTACCAATGGATGCTTGCTACTTGTTATTGAGGAGACCATGACAGTTTGATCATAGAACTTAGCACAATAGATTCAGAAACAAACCTACATAATATCAATTTTCTTTTTTACAAACCTACTTAATATAAAGTTATTTATAGCTACATTATAAATCTAGGATTCTTAATTTTCTTTTTATTACGTAATTAGAAGAATATTAATTAGTTTTTGCAAATTTAACTTTATACCTGAATTTTTCCTCTCTTTTTTTTGTCTTAGGCTCTATTTGGGGCAACTTATCCGCTGAGGAGACGTTTTGAAAACGCCGTCTTGCCGTTTGAAAACTGCGTTTGAACAGCTTATCTGAAAACGCAGTTGATTTTTTACACTAACGCAGAATGCGAGTCAAACCCCACGGTCTGTGTTTCCAGATAAGTAACTTATTTGGATAAGCACAAGTTGCCCCAAATGCACCCTTAATTCCCTTGTCAATCACTTATAAATGTAAGAATCAATATTAGGATTTACAATTCATAATCTAATTAAATCAATTATAATTAATAACTTAAATAAGTTTAATACTTTACCTTTTAAACCCTTTGCCTTCCCTAACTCATTCGAGTTGAGCAGAACCGAGCCTATTAAGGGTTCGGTGAAGCACCCCTACCACATGCAGAGCTCCGCACTCAAGCTTTTGTGATCCCCTTTTCTTCCTCGCTCAGTACTCGGTCGAGCCTCAAATAACCACTCAAGCCCCTCCTCCTTTTTCTGCAAGCAACACAAGTTGGACGACCGGCCTCCTCCTTTCTCGATGAGTCGCACGGCAGGGAGAACCCGCTGCCTCCTTCCTTTTCCAACTCTCAACCAAGCTTCCAACAAATTGCACGAGCTCTCCTTCCTCTTCTGCGGCTAGCTTACGGCGTGAATGCCTCTCCCTCCCTCTTCTTCACTCGAGTAGGGATGCCCTAGCCTTCTACATGCTCAAACGAGCTTCTCCTACTTCTACCTCCTTTCCTTTGTTGCTCGCAACACTCGATCATGTTGCGCTCAAGCTCCCTTCGGCAAGGAAAATGTCGTACAAAGTCTCCTTCCCCTCTAATTCGATTATAGGTAACCTCCTCCCGTTTGTCTTTCTTCTCCATAATGTAGTTGTTGCTTCTTCTTCCTCCTCAATCACTTATTTCTTCTACTTTTCTTCTTCTTCCTCTACCTCACTCCCTCACTATCACTTTTCCCCCGTTTATCTCGCACTCTCCTTCGCTCTCTAAGTGCATGTGTTTGAATGAAATGAGACAAGGAAAAATTCTCGTCTTAACGCTCCCATAAGCGAAGCAATCTCACTAGAACGACACCTTTGTCGTTAGCAATGAAGTTCCATTTTTTTATGTTAAATAATTTAATTAATTCTTTTTTTTTTAATCTATTATATGAGCGAGGCGCCAAGGTAACTGGATTTGAGAGGTTGGAACAACAGCCATGGGGCAGGGAAGACAGCTTGATCATAGAAAACTGCTTAAAATAGCCAAAAGAACTTGTTTTGGGCGGTTGCAGCAGAGAAGGGACGGTCGGGAGCAATGTGAGAGGATGCGGATGAGGATAGGGGAAGATAATCACCACCTCGGGAGAGATATAGCAGGTGCACCACTCAATCCCTCGGATAAATCCTTTGAGAGGAGAAAGAACGCTAGTGACTGTATTAAACAAACTCACGCCAAAAACTACAAATCAAAACCCCAATACACACATATATAGCGAAAGAATAACAAGGAAAGAATGATAATAGGAAAGAAATAAAAAAAAGAAAGGAAAATAAGGCTTTTGGCCCATCTCCCTCGCTAGCAGGAGTAGCAGTGTCTCGCGTCTGAAGCGAAATATCTTGCGTCCGAAGTGAAATTTACCGCGTCACCCAGATAAGAGAATTCCATGATTTTCAAACATATTGTCAATCTCTTTAGTCCTAGCTGCCGAAAGAGGACTGATATATCATAGATGAAAAAAAAAATTTTAGCTATTTTTTGAAGGCTATATGGAACAATCAAGGTGTTAAATATCAAATCAATTCAACAAGGTTGTCCCAGATAGATAGCTAGATAAGAATAGTGAGATGTTACCTCACAAATCTCGACATCAAATAAATTCAACAAGGTTGTCCCAGATAGATAGCTAGATAAGAATAGTGAGATGTTACCTCACAAATCTCGACAAGTGTTTTATAGGAAAAAATATCCACGTTAGGAAAAAAGTCTTTCCAAAGAAGAAAAAGAATTCTCTCCTACCCAACGAGAATGATGCAAAAGCATATGCCATGATCTTGTTTCCATGGGATCCTACAATCAGTGGATTCCACGACAGGAGGACCCATGATTACAAGAACACTAGCCAAAGACTTCCCCTTTTTATTATTTCCAATTTTCCATAAATTTCCTTCTATTTTTCTTTCATTTTTGATTTTCTTCCTATATCTCTATTTTTAAGTACAGTTTTTTTTTTACTTGGGGGACTATTTATTTGTTGTTATTTTCTGGTTTAGAAGACTTTTCATGATTGTTATTATTTTGAGTGATATCGGAGTTAACCTAAACCACAATAGGGAGAGTATATATTATTACTAAAAAAACAAATAGAGTTACAAGTAAAGACATTTGGAACTAAGAAATAACGAAGACACAACACGACTAACCTAGGCCTTAGGTCGAGGGGGGTGGTGTTGCGGTTTACGGAGAAAATGCTCGCATGATGGGGGAATGATTGAAAGGCAACAAGAAACAATTTTGGTTGCCTATCAGATGGCAAGAAGGTGGGCTGCAGCATAGAAGTAGTGGTAGTGCATTGGATGGGATGGGTAAGCTCACAGTAGCAAAAAGAGGAATTGTGGGGCTGGGCAGCATTGTTGAATGGCTGGACAGCGATATGACAACAAGGGGAGGGCTTGAGGCGTTGCGTTGGTGATATCGGATAGCAGGGCAGAAGTAGAACAACAAAAGGAAAAACTGGTTGGTTGCAGCAACGAAGATGGAGGTCTAGGACAACGAAGCAGTGAAGTATGTAGCTGGGACACCAAGAGGAGACAAAGGGGAAGGGCGGTGGACTGTGGGGCAGCAAAGAGGAGGGTTGTCCAAGGATTATGGCGGTGAGGGGAATGATTAGAAAGGTTGCGGAGGAGCTGCACAAGGATAACTATCTCCGCAGAACCAAGTTACAACCAAGGCACCACTTGAACCAGTGGAGACGCTAACCACCTCGGAAAAGCTATAGTCGGAGCACCTTCTCACCTTCGGATACAACCCTAGAAGGCGAACACCGACAGTTTATGGTTGTCCTGAAAAGAAACATCTGCAAAAACTAGCTTCCAAATCCTAATAAAGCACATACATACGAAAGGACTAAAGAGGAATGAAACATACTAAGAAAAAAAGCATAAAAAATGATAATCAGACTATTTCGGCGGCCCATCTACAGCGATTTTAAATCACATGGTATTGTAACTACTATAATATTACGAGAAAATAGTGTTGCAATGCTCCCATGTCAATCTCTTGAGGTTGGGGGAGCTTCGACCTCATCCGTCAAAGCTTTTGTCTGCACGTTGAAAGTAACGGAGTTTTTGTAATCTCCTGGAATTGAGGGTCCTTCAATTGAAGTCCTAGAAGCACCTGGATCCCACTAGCGACCACATTGATCCCCAAAGTCCCTGAGTGGTTTTTCCCACTTGCGAGGAAACACCCATATTGGTCCAACCATCTGGGGATATTCTGCTGAACTGAACAGGGATTCCGTGCCAAGTCTATTTTGTTGAATTCTCCAAAAGAAACCAAAATTTGGTACAACCCGATCTAAACTAAGGATAATCTGAGTCTCCTTGAATTGTTTCGAGTAGGGTTGTAAGCTAGCAAACAAGATGTCCAAAAACTCTCTCTGTACGAGTTGGTTTATGTATGTTCCCGACTCTTCTCTCTCGTAGCCCTCTATCATCACGATGGTTGATCCTCTCGATGGTTCTCTGTTGGCAAGGGCACCTATAATCTCAAACTCCGCATAAAGTAGAGGTTGGGCTGTGATTGTAACCCAAAGATCGTTAGTTGCTCGAAAATTGATTCGAAGTTTGGCTTGGATGGAGATCGGATTAATATAAATGAGTCGATCTATGGGCCAAAATTTTGGATCGAAATTCTTTCAAGCCAATTTTGAGCCGAGCTGAGGTCGGCTCGAAATTGGATTGTTAACAACCTTAGTGATGTTTGGGTAGTAATTTAGTGAATTTAGCTCAAAGATCGATAATCGCCTGAAAATTTATTCGAATTTTAGCTTGGATCAGGATCAGATTGAAATAAACTAGGGCTGCGAACCAAAATTTTGGATCAAATTTTTTCAAGCTGATTTTGAGCCAACCTCAGATCGGCTCAAAATCAGATTGTTAACAGCCCTAGGTAGGACTATGTACTTGCCATCTTTGATGAAGGAGCAGGTGTTCTTGTACTCGTCATGCCGAGTTCTACAATCATACAAATACAGTCTCCACAGCAAATAATGGCAAGCATCCATGGGCACCACATCGCACTAAGCCTAATCTTGCAGCTAACTTCTAATCGAAAAACTCCACGAAACATCACCTGTTAATACTAACTCTATTCTCCTTCTTTAATCATGTCAAGGAATACAATTGGGGATGTCTCTGAATCGTGATGCTCAACTTGTCCACAATTAATGTTGATGCAATATTCTTGCTGCTACCTCCATCGATGATGATGTTGCATATCTTGTCCTTCACAGTACATTGGGTTTGAAAAAGTTTATTAAGAAGCCACTACTCTCTCGTGGTATCAATCTAAGGACCCGTCAAACCACGAGTATCTTGCCCTCATATGGTGAAAGATGGTACTCCTTACTCTGTTCTTCGGCTACCTCTTCATCGCTAACTTCCTCCTCTGCCTCTTGCTCGGTGAAATCACAACGGCTCATCAGGCACTTCGAAGTGATGTTTCTAAAACAATGACATTAGAACTTTCTAGTGGGGGTTGTGTGGGTGTGCTACTCTTCTTAGACTTCTTCTCACTCATAGTGGATATGTTCTACTCTTGACTAGAATTTCCCACTCCCAGAGGCGTACTTCTCATGAGGTCTCCAATTGTGGGTGATTGTCTGACTGATGGCAGTTACCAGGTTTGATTATATTGTCTCTCCACTTTCAGATCTAAGGTCTGCACATCTCTCGATGCCTGATAAAGTTGTAGTTGGACCACATTACTGATGGAGGGCCTCAGGCCTCCCAAACACCTTGCTATGGTGTGCTCCTCTTGCTCCTTCATCTCGCACTTCAATTTAAGCTGCATAAAGTCTATTGTGTACTCCTCCACTGATAGCTCCTTCTGTACTAGGTATTGTAACTTCAAGAAAATATCCCAACGGTAGTGTCGAAGGTAGGTATTATTGATGCATCTCCTTTTTCATCTCCCAAGAAATGATTTTATCTTGTCCTTTGTCTCTCCCTCTCCAAATTCTCCCACCACAGAGAGGCGTTCTTATTCAGCTTGATGGCAGCGAGCTTCACTTCTATCATCGAGCACCTCCTTGTATTCAAAGATCCGCTCAATAGTCTGCATCCACTCGAGAAAATCATGTGGATCCATTCTCAGCTCAAATTCAGGTAGATCCACCTTAATTCAAAGATTTTTGTATCCTCTTATAGGCACGTTCCATTAGGCATCTCATCTATATATCTTCCAACAAGCAGTGCATTTCTGTGTCTTCCAATAGGCACCTCATCTCGATATCGTCCCACAAGCACCTCATATATCGACCTCCTCTAATATTGTATCCCGAAGCGTCCTGATCGAACTTCCTCTCCATTGAAACCATCCCCTATAAAAGACATTCAAATGTTCTTTTTATTCTCCTTCACGGCTATCACCATTACGCACGACCGTGATCCCGCCCTAAGTTCCTTCCTCAATAGCATTGCGCCAATGTAGCACTTGGAGTAGTCATTGTATGCATCCATAGTAGATTCCTACATTTGTCTCTTTGAGGGCGTGATTAGGATTTCAAGTGTAGGTAGGTAGGTGAGTAGGGTGATGTAGGATGAAAAAGAAAAAAAATTTGGGCAGAGATTTGGATGCTAAAAACCCTAGGATAAGACTAGGGTTAGGCTAGTTTCGATATCAAATGATATTGAAGTTAACCCAAATACAGTAGTCATTGTATGCATCCATAGTAGATTCCTACATTTGTCTCTTTGAGGGCGTGATTAGGATTTCAAGTGTAGGTAGGTAGGTGAGTAGGGTGATGTAGGATGAAAAAGAAAAAAAAATTGGGCGGAGATTTGGATGCTAAAAATGATAAGACTAGGGTTAGGCTAGTTTCAATATCAAATGATATTGAAGTTAACCCAAATACAGTAGTCATTGTATGCATCCATAGTAGATTCCTACATTTGTCTCTTTGAGGGTGTGATTAGGATTTCAAGTGTAGGTAGGTAGGTGAGCAGGGTGATGTAGGATGAAAAAGAAAAAAAATTTGGGCGGAGATTTGGATGCTAAAAACCCTAGGATAAGACTAGGGTTAGGCTAGTTTCGATATCAAATGATATTGAAGTTAACCCAAATACAATAGGGAAAATAAATATTATTACTCAAAACAAATAGGGTTACATGTAAAGACAATTGGAACTAAAAATAACAAAGACACAACATGACTCAACTAGGGCTTAGGTCAATGGAGTAAGTGCTGCAGTTTAGGGGAGAAAAGCTAGAATGAAAGTGGGGAAGTGGTCGGAAGCTAGTAAGGGGCGACTGCAGTTGGTTGTTGGATGGCAAGAAGGTGGGTGGTCGCAGGATATGGTGAGGTGGCTGCAACAGAGAAGTGGTGGCAGAGCGTTGAAAGGGTCAGGTAGGCTCCCGACAGCAAGGATAGGAGTTACGGGGTTGAAGCACCGTCGTCGGATGCTGGACAAAGATAGGAGAGCAAGGGAAGGGTTTACGAGCTGCAGGGGTGATGTTGGATGTCGAGACAGAGGTAGAACAACAAAAGGAGTGACGGGCTGTGGCAACAAAGGTGGATGTATAAAACAGTGAAAGTAGAGAAACAAATGGTTGGGGCAGTGAGGGATAGCGAAGGGAAAGGGCGGTGGACTACAGGACTACAAAGGGGAGGCTCCAGGGACTGCAGCAGCAAGGGAGATGGTTGGAAAGGATGCAAAGGAGTTGGACAAGGATAAATATCCCTACAGGATCAAGCTACAGTCGGAGCACCAATCGAACCCTTGGAGACTATTACCACCTCGGACGGGTTACAACCAGAACACTTTCTTATCTTCATATACAACCCTAGAAGGAGAATACCAACAGCCAACGAATGCCCTGAACAGAAACATATGTCAAAACAGACTTCCAAATACTAAAACAACACATATATAGAAAAGGACCACAAAGGAATGAAATATACTAGGAAAGAAAGCTCAAGAAATGAAAACAAGGCTGTTTTCGTGGCCCATCTTCCGTCTCCCATCTCCCGTGAGTTTGAATCCCGCGGTACCATCTACCAAGAAAACAGTGTGGGAAAGCTCCCGTATCATTGAGAGACATTATTTGTTTTATGCTCTTCCGAGTGTTGTATCATTTTCTTTTGCAAGTGATGGGTTTGTATCTTTCTTAGGAACAGGTTATCGATTCTCCTCAACCTACGTACTTCGTTGTTTTGGAGCCCTCCTGATTTGTTATTTTCAGCGGGACAGCGTCCAAATGGCGCTTATCCTTGCCCAAACGCCGTCGAATTCGTCTATTATCTTCCCCTTACTATTCCACAACCACCCTCTGCAAACTTTGTTTCCCAAATACATTCTAGGAGCAACGATATCAATAGGGTTCCAAGACCACAGTAAGTGGCAATGCTCAAAACCAACAGATGACAAAAATGATTATGATGATGCTCCTGGTATGTTTGGAAGGTAAGACTATTATCCAAAACTGCTCTTACTAACAATTCAATGAAATGCGTGTTTTTATGAATAATCACGTCCTAGTATGTCAAGGCAATCACGATATAGTGAGTAATTTAGTAATAGTAGGTCACGTTTCATTTTGGAATGAAGCTAATAATAAAAGCTAATAATAAAATAGGTCCGGTGATACTGGGAATTTGGAATAAAATTACCATGCTGAACACATAATTTCCAATAACGAGCAAGCCAACACCGCTTAAGAACCAACTCCTCCTGTCAAAAGCATCAATGACATCAAGGATATTGAAGATGGAATTACAAAAAGATACAAAAGAAATATTCTGTGCACAATAAATAGATACCATCTCTTCTTGATTTAGAATCATTTTCTGTGTCGCTGTTCGTAGGGATTTAATTTCAGATTCTGCATCCAGAAGATGTTCAACTACAGCTATCACTTTTTCCTTTGCACTCTGTTATGAGAAATAGTGTAGTTAATATCGAAGAAGTGATAAAGTATAAAAGCAATAGCAGCCAATTTAAGTAACATTGTAGTATTAGCATTTTCAATGGAAAATTACAAACTTCTGCTTCAATTTGAAGAGCTGCAATCTCTTCATCCTTTGAAACACTTCTTTGAATAGCAGCAGCTTTCAAAGCAGCCTGCAACAAGTTACGTATCAGTAACCTGGGCAGCTTATAAAATTATTTTAACAAAAGATAAGTAATATCTACAGTTAACACTAAACTGTAGATATCAACTGCAAGTTACTTTCATCACCCTACATCACCCTACTCACCTACCTACCTACACTTAGATGTAGGATTTCAACTGCAAGTTACTTTCAAAAACGAAAATATAAAGATATTTAGCAATTTCACAACTTTTATAATGAAAGACTTTAATACTTGTATTTATGAGAAGAGAACGAAACATACATTAAAAATTATCAAAAAATGAATGTTCTAATCTAAAATGTTGTGTCTAAATGGTGTCGGTATAAAGAAATCTGATAATTGATCTTATTCCTCAAGAAAATATTTCATTGTTTTCTCTAGTTTGTCCAACTGTCTTCCATAATGAGATCCTAAAAAACATAATAATTAGTAAAAATATGACTTTGCAGGTTTGGTCCTTAATAAATTTGTGGATAAATAAAAGATTAATTGCAATGTGTGAAACATGTAATATGTTATTGACTGTTAAATGGGGAGAAACTAAGACGTAGCCTTATCCCGCAACACTTGTTAAAGATTCATATAAAATTTTTATTTTACTAATGTTGGGATAGGGTTGCTAGGAAATACATTTGCAAAAAGTATCATGTGAGTTAAAGGGGTGTGCATTTTTTTGTTCAAAACCCAGAAACCTAATCGAACAACTTTGGGTGACTCGGTTCGGTCAAAAATATATTTTGATTCTTTTATTTTTAAAACCTCACTATTCAATTTTCGGTTATTGGTTTGAATTTAATTTTCATTTAATCAAATTAATCAAAAAAATGAAAAAATTAAAGTAAAAATGGAGGATTCATGAGATTAAATCGATGTTATATTCTTGATCGTTCATAACTAACCTCAATCTAACTTCTAAATTTGGTTTGTTCATAATATAGCCCTTTATTTCGAGTCCGTATATTTGATTTTATCAATTATATGATTGCTTCGGATTTTCGAAATTCAGATTTTGGTGGCAACCAGTTTGATGAATTTGAAAGCCGAACCATCCAAACCAACCAAATGCTCACCACTAGTCAGTGATTCCTAAATCTTGGATCCAAAAAGGGAAAGAAACATTAGAACTTTGAACATAAGAATTAGAAATCATTTCACTATGAACAAAAGAGAAAGATCCTATTGATTTTTCTAAGGAGTGAAGAAATTCTTTTAATTTGTGAATTTTTTTTTTTAATCGAGTCCTTCTAGCTCCACCAGACAAGTCCGTCATTTCAATTTTTGCTTTTACTTCATAGCCTTGAGGCTTTCCAAGAAATTTCTAACATTTATCTTTGATGTACTCTTTCTTTTTATAGTAATTGCAACAAATTACTTTAGAAAGAAGATTTTTATACTTTTTTTCCCTTGCCTTGAGATTATAAAATTATCATGATAGATATCTCAAGCACCAAATCACTTATCACAACCATCATTCTTTCTTTAGTCCGTACATGAGAAAATACTTTATTCAGAAACAATAAACTTTCAGCTTAAGATTTGGATTCAGATTTGGTCAAATTCATTGATGATTTCTACCAGAAACTTAAAGATTCTCTCTTGATCTACAATTTTTTTAAGGAAAACCGCACCATCACAGAGCAGTCCAACTCTAACAAAAAAACTTTCATGGCATTAAAATATTCAAAGACCAAAAGATTACCTTGTTTGATATTGATGAGTTTTGCCTTGATTTCATAGATAAGTGCATCATCATTCACCTTTGAGTAAGTTATTTAATTGCATACTAAATCTCTTTTGCGGCGGAGAGGAACATAAAAGGCCCACTGATCTCCGACAGAATGTTATTCCACAACCATATCATGATCATGGAATCATTTTCTTCCCAAAGTAAAAAATTTGGACCTTTGGACTCCAAAGATAGATCAACAAGGTATTGGATATTTTCCTTTCCATTTAGAATGATCATCACGATTTGGGATCATTTAAGATAATTTTTTACAGTTCAAGTGATAAGATGCTTAAAATGTTTGGAGCTCACCTTTGTTTTGATTTTCACTATTAATTATAATCGAGTCTTTTGAAGGAAAGTCAAAGAACCCAAACATAGTGGATAAAGGAGAATTCAGCAAGAGGGAATGTTGAAAGTGAAAACCCTAAACTTAGAGAATAAGAAAAAAGATTAAAATGAACACCCTAACCTTGCTCTGATATCATGTAAAAAAAATGATGACAAAAACTCTTAAGAATCTTATTCCTTTCTTTATACAAAAGGGGAGCTACGTATACATGTCCAAAATGCATTATAAAATAGAAACAAATCAAATGAGGGAAAAATATTTGGGTTCGGTGATTCTATAAGAAAATATGAAATGTAACCTAAAAGCCATGATCTATATGTCTTAAGTTATTCCTATGAATGGAGTAGCACACAAATTGCAATTCAAGGGTCATACATAAATAGATCCAATAGCATAAAGCCTTGACTTGTGTCTTAAGTTTTATATTATGATTGGAGTAACAAAATTTTAACAAATACTGAGGGCAAAACAAATAGACTCAAATAATTTTGAGCTTAACCAAATCAAATTTGAATGAGATTCTCTCTACAAACCATTTCGTTCAAACTATATTCGAACTTTGTTAAAAACTTACTCTAATTATGCTTTTATCATGTTTGAACCACACTCAAACTTGATTGAACATGCATATTGCTCAAACCTTATGCAAAACTTGCTCTAGCCATACTTTATTCTTATTCAAAACAAACCTGATTTAAGTAAGCTTCAAACATGTTTGAATATAATTTGAATATGGTCCAAACATGTTTGTGCCGCTTAATATGATGTCTACTAATGTTTAAGGTTTATGATTCAAAGTGTGAACAATGTTTTAGCAAAATTTGAAACCTTTATTTTAAGTCTCTATCCCCATTATAACTATAACAATCAGCAATGAATGTACTTATACTTCAATAACAAAAAGAATATCATGACAAGCTTCAAATAGATTACTAAATAATTAATAGTTAGAAAGTCGAGTATCGTTACTAAGCTTTAGTGTAGATCATTCACATGAGCTCTAAAATCAAAAAAGACAGAATATACTGGGGAAGAAAGGCATTCAAGCAACTCCCTGTTTGAAAGTTCACATAAGTTTTTTGTAGAAGGCTATGACTCAATTTAATATCATAGAGGTATTTTAACCAAAATAAATTTTCAAACANACGCTTAATATGATGTATTGATGTCTACTAATGTTTAAGGTTTATGATTCAAAGTGTGAACAATGTTTTTGAAACCCTTATTTTAAGTCTCTATCCCCATTATAACTATAACAATCAGCAATGAATGTACTTATACTTCAATAACAAAAAGAATACCATCACAAGCCTCAAATAGATTACTAAATAAATAATAGTTAGAAAGTCGAGTATCGCTACTAAGCTTTAGTGTAGATCATTCACATGAGCTCTAAAATAAAAAAAAACAAAGAATATACTGAGAAGAAAGGCATTCAAGCAACTCCCTGTTTGAAAGTTCACATAAGTCTTTTGTAGAAGGCCATGACTCAATTTAATATCATAGAGGTATTTTAACCAAAATAAATTTTCAAACATATTTTTCCAGATAATGAAACAATATTTGGCTAATTAAGATTATTATGAGTCATCTAAAGTCAAATTTCTCAAAAAAAAACATCAATCAAAACAAAAGCTGCAAATAAAAAATCTCAAAAGATGTCATGATTCTGTCTACGAGCTTAGAACTACCAAGGCAAGAACTGTCGGACAGATAAAAGAAACTATCTCAGAGTTTCATTTCATAATTAAAATGAAATCCAAAACACTTAAAAGTCATTCTATTGGTAAAAATTTAATTTCTAACAATTCTTAAGGATTTAAATTTTACAACTGACATAAAATAAACATTGAAATAAAGTAATAATCAATAATTGCTCCTCGGTGTTCATAGACGTACTTTCGAGGATTCATTTATTCTACATATTTTTCTGAAAGATATTAGCAGCTAAGAGTTTGAGTTAAACTATTTAATGGACAAGTATTTTTTAATTACAATAACTCTCATTGTAAAAAAATTTTTGCNGAAATTGTCGGACAGATAAAACAAACTATCTCAGAGTTTCATTTCATAATTAAAATGAAATCCAAAACACATAAGAGTCATTCTATTCGTAAAAATTTAATTTATAACAATTCTTAAGGATTCAAATTTTACAACTGACATAGAATAAAAACTGAAATGAAATATTAATCAATAATTGCTCCTCGGTGTTGGTAGACGTACTTTCGAGGATTCATTTATTCTACATATTTTTCTGAAAGATATTAGTAGCTAAAAGTTTGAGTTAAACTATTTAATGGACAATTATTTTTTAATCACAATAATTCTCATTGTAAAAAAATTTTTGCAAAAATGTTGAGTAGTAAAAAAAAACTTAGCATTAAAAAGGTCCTCTAAAGAAAAAAATTTTTTGATTACTTTCATTTAGTTGAGTTATNAAATTTTTGCAAAAATGTTGTAAGTAGTAAAAAAAACTTAGCATTAAAAAGGTCCTCTAAAGAAAAAAATTTTTTGATTACTTTCATTTAGTTGAGTTATATTTTTCATATATATATATATATATATATATATATATATATATATATATATATATATATATATGTATATATTATGAAAAATCCAAAGGCTGATTTTATTGAAATAGAAAAGGATACATAAAGGTTGTATGATAAGAGCCCAAAAAAGGCACTCCACCATACGATATAAGTACAGTAATACCCCAATAAGAGATAAAAATAGACTCAAAAAAATGTAAAACAAATTTAAAATATGCAGAAAACAAGAAGCTAGAGACGAGCCAGTTTAATCCTGCCTCTTCCTCTAGTTTTAGAAGCAGAAACAGATAACAAACTTTGAAGAGTTGAGTCATTGTCAAGAATCACCAAAATATCATCCATTAAGTTTACAAGTAGGAGTGAGCCCTCAGCCTTCTTCTTCCGCCGAGAAGTGTAAACTTGTCATTCTTCATCTGAAGACTGACTCATGTGATCCTCGATCTGATTTGATGTTAGCACCACAGTAGAAGGAAAGACAGTCGTTGTCACCGCGATAGGTTCCAGTGTATGTGAATTGTGAATTGTTACATCTTCACCTAATGCTTCCTGAATAGGAGCTGCGGGATTAACCTGATTTTCAGTTCGAACATTATCCGTTGTAGTATGCTCAGAAAAAGGGATCTCAGGGCAGACACCACCTCCTGTCTTGTGGTGATTCCCTCCTCAGGTTGGCTGTCATCAGAGTTGCAGGGAGAGCGTTCAGGCACATGGGGTGCATTAATAGTGTGTTCGTGCTTTTGGCTATTGGTTCTCAATTGTGGGTGCAATCTGAAACATTTCTCCTGCGGGTGTCCAAACATCTTGCAGTGCTTGCAGTAGTATGGTTTTTGTTCCATCATGATTTTTTGTCAATAACCATTGTGAGCAGATTAAAGTCAGACCTCTTCTATATCTGGTAGTGTAATATCTCGTTCAATCAAAATCATTGCAATAGAGGGCATTAAGAAATGAATTGTAGGTAAGTCTACCTGCAAAGGTTTTACAAGGATAGTTTCAATTGCATATAAGATAGGTAGGTCAAAGAAATGAAGCTTGAGTACAGGTAATGAGAACCAGATAGGTGCAATTGGGGGTTCTTGACTGGGATCAAAATTGGTGGTCCATTTGAGCAATTCCATATGTTTGCCCTCAATTGTGATGAATTTCTTTGAGAAAATCCTCGTGTAATCATCTCATGTGCTTAGTTGCACCATAACATTTAACGTATGTCGATGATATGATATTGTTTTCCAATGCTAACAAAAAAGCGGTGAGGGATATTCACAGTTTAATGGTGGATTTCCAATCTGTATCTGATTTACTATTTAATGCCAATAAATGTAACTTATACATGGGAAACTTAGTCAATCGCTCTAATGCATGCTGGATTGTCAATTTTACTGGATTCTCTATCTCTATCGTTCCTCTTAAATATCTGGGGGTCTTCTTACTTAAAGGAAGAAAGAGACGAATTTGGAGCGGAATCTCTTGCTTACCATTATGATTTGCAATCTGGATCGAAAACAGAAACATTTGTTGCAAGTCTACCCGTATATTATATGCTGGTTTATTTGGATGACTCGTAATGATATTATACATGAGGATAAAGTCATTTAGAATAAAATGGTCTTTACTAATATTATTGTCTATATTAATAAACTTTGGAGAACGGGCAATGCTAAACAAAACTTCTTTTCGAACATTAATTATTTTTTGTCTATGGGGCCTGCTGTTATGGCTGAGAGAAGATCTCCTCTTCTTCCTGTTTTGGTGAGATGGAGGCCACCTCCCAGGGGTTGGATAAAGTTTAACACTGATGGGAGTTGTAAATCTAGCAGTACGGGCTACGGGGGTATTGCCAGAAATTGTGCAGGGAACTGTATTCTCTTTTTTTCTTCCCCATCTTATGCCGATACTCCTTTGGAGGCAGAGGCTCGAGCTATTTTGATGTTTGTCATGATAGCACACTCTCTAAGATAGCAATTTATTATATTTGAATGTGATAATCGCATCTTGGTTGACATTATTGCCAAGGGTGTCGAGGCACCTTGGGACATCCTCTATTATATTAAGAGGATTAAATGTTTAATTACTAATATGAATGTCATATGGAGCTTCAATTATCGGGAGGGAAATCAACCCGCAAACTGACTTGCTAGCATGGGTAGCGCCTCTAATAGTTGTTGGGTGGCATCTGATCCCCCCCCTCCTTTAAACATTTTGCTGGTTTGTGACAAGCTTGATACCTCATATGTACGTCGGGATGTTTCCTCTTAGCTTTATTATCTATTTGGTGGTACGGTTTGGCCTTGGATATCAATGGGGTTGTCCTTACATCTCCGTTCCTACTACAGTGGCTCTCGGTTGGGACGGTTTCGGCCACTTACCAGATACTTATGGTGGTACCTACTTTTGGGCTTTGTGGTACTTTTTTTGGGTGCCAGCCTTTGCACCTAAATTTATGGGTTTTATTGGTTTCATTAACTTAATCTCTACTTTCACGGGTCCTCTCTCTTTCTCTGGCATTTATTACTGTAGGTTTTCTCGTGGAAAGCTGATGTTTGTGATGTTGATGCTGCTTGGAGATCTTCACTTCGTTTTTGTGTCCTTTTTTTTAATTTTTTAGTGTACATCTTTTGTGGGGTATACAATTATTTTGGTATACTGGATTTATTGTCCTTTTTTTATACTTTTTTACTTTTATCCTTTTGGTGTGGAGTTGTAACATGGATAAAGGAAACCCTAGGTTTATTGCTTTTAGACGGGGACATTATTCCCTCCCTATTTTTGTACTATTATTTTATATTAACACGTAGAGAGTTGTAACGTGCATAAAGGAAACCCTAGGTTTTTGTTTTTAGAAGGGGATCATTATTCCCTCCCTATTTTTGTACTATTATTTTATATTAGCACGTAGGGAGTTGTAACGAGCATAAAGGAAACCCTAGGTTTTTGTTTTTAGACGGGGATCATTATTCCCTCCCTATTTTTGTACTATTATTTTATATTAACACGTAGGGAGTCAAGAGATGTTCTTTCCCCAAATATATATATATATATATATATATATATATATATATATATATATATATATATATATTGGGCCCTCATCTTTGCGAATAGAATTGGTATTCATCAACTTTGGGTGGAATCTAATTCTATTAGATTAGTGAATATCATGAATGGAACAACTGAAAGACCATGGCCCCTGATATTTTTAATTAAGGAAATTCTGCATAAAAGGAATGATTTTCAGCTTTTTGTCTCCCATATCCACAGAGAAGCGAATAGACTTACAAATTGGCNGAAACGCCAAAAAGCATATAGAGGATATAGCAAGAAGCATTCTTATGAATAAGCTTGTGTGGAAAAAGATATTAGCACCAACAACAAAAATCAATGATAAATATATAAGAAAATTACCAGACAAGAAAGCATGAAAAAAAAAAATCATTCAAAAGTAACTAACTCCAACTAGAGAGGACAAAGATCAAAGAGCGGTGGTTTAACGACTACAACAACCAATAAAGAGGATAAAATGTTTGCATCCTAATTATTGTGTTGTATGTTGGACCATACAATGAAAATTGAACTTAAAGTTCTGAGTTGGAGCCAAGCATGTGATGCTAGGGCGTGATGTGGCATTCTGGCATGGCGTGTACTTCGTTGCAAGCTTAATCTTCGCAAGCAAGCAATGCATGATCGTGCATTTCTTTGCTTAGCTCCTAAAACACGTTTCACTAACAATCTTTTATTATGACATGTGCTTGTACATCAAAGATTGGAAGAGTTGATACAAAAATTTTATTCACTTACCAAATTCAATAAGATAAATGCATCTCTAATATCAATGAATTTATAATTAAATCAAGGAATTCATCGAGATAATGAAATAAAAGGAATGTCGGCACTAATTTAATGAACCTAACAGAAGTAAACTTGATCCACTAACAAGACTAAACTAATACAAAAAGAAGATACAATGTAAATCCCTCAAAAAACTGTATTATTGATTTGCAACTAAAATAATGGGCAGCTACTCTCCAACAATAATTGAACTTAGGTGGATCATTGAGAGGCAAAGTTAACTATGGAAATCTGAGAAGATTTATGGTCTGTTTGGCGCAGTTGCAACTTCTCAGGTTTTCAGCTGCAGCTGCTGCGGGGAAGCAGCTGTGGGGAAGCTGCAGCCTGTTTGGTGCAGCTGTGTGAAAACAGTTGTGGAGCAGCTGTTTCTGGAAAAATGACCATGTTGCCCCTGTTTGTTAAAATTGTTCATAAATTTATATATTTATATATTAAATTGATTAATATATGTAAATATATAAAAGTAATTATAATCATGGAGTAAATTTAAGTATTTAGTATATATATATACCTTATATATATAATAATGTCGTCGTCCCGCCGCTCTGCTAGGGTTCTGCCACATGGAGAACCCTAGCGTTTTGATTGTCGTTGCTGCCCCGATCTTCGCTCCCTCAAGCATCACGCATCGTCGATTGCGGCGGAGAAGACGCGACTCTGTTGCGTCGTATTCGCAGCGTTGTCGACGATTCCACTAACGCTCGCTCGCCCGCGCTCGTCTCCTCTGCGATCGTCGTTCCTTTGTGCCCAGCAACGCAAGGCTTTTCCTCCTTTGCGCTGCTTCGCGCCCTGCGACGAAACCGCGGCTTGTCTTCCAATCGACGTGTGTTGCTTCTGCGTCTGCGTCTGTGCCGATCAACGTTTCTTGTTGTAGAAATGGCATCAGGGCGTTCCTACGTCGTCGCCCTCATCAGTGATAACCATGTCTCCGCCCCTCTTTCGAATATGTTTCAGCAACGATACCAAGACAATTTTGCTCTTGGCACTGAAACTAGATTTCTCAAAAAAGCTTCCCGTAAAAACGACAAACCTGCAATCTTTATCACTGAGGCAGAGATCTCCACCCTAACTGCGCCCTGCCGACTCTTCTTAGTTGATAAGTTTCTTTACGGAAACCCTAAATTTTAGCTAATTCGAAAGAACTTTGAACAAATGAAGTTGAAAGGGAGTTGGAAGATCGGTAAATTGGATGGTCGTCACATTCTTATTCAATTATCAAATGATGAAGACTACACCCATTTGTTTGCGAAAAGACTTCTTCAAATAGAAAACCAGGTGATGAAGGTTTTAAAATGGACAGTGAATTTTGACCCTCGTACTGAACCTCCTACCATTCATGTTTGACTGTGCTTTCCAGGTCTGAAGATTCACCTTTTTTATAAAGAGTTTCTCTTCGATTTAGCGATGGTGTACGATAAACCCCTCAAAACTGACACGCCTACAGTGAATCTAACTCGGCCTTCAGAAACCAGAATTTTGATAGAAAGGGATATTACTTTACCTTTTTCCAGGAGAAATATGGATTAGCACACAACATTAGAGATTTTGACAGCAGGCAGAACTTGAACAGATACCACTTTATTTTACTCACTGTCGTTGTTATCAGTTGCATCCAAATTTAAAACATTCAAGTAAAAACGCTTCTAGATCTGCCCCACCACATACATGTCTCTCCTCCGCTCCTGAGTGCATTCCACGGACTATTGAAACACTAGTTGACACGATGTCACCTCCCCCTCCCACTACCGGAGACAATACTATCTCTGTTCTTCCGACAGATATATTGGCAAATGGTTTACTTGGCTTAGATAATCATGATAGTATTAAAGCTCCACATCCCCAGGATGCATCAGGTGTTGAAGAGACATACTTACCAACTCTTCAGAATCAGAATGTTGTTACTGCTAGTCAGAAGCTGGGGGCTCATTCTCTCTTAAATGCCCAACAAACTGTTGATCATATCGATCAGATGAGTCATTCCTCGGATGAGGAATGACAGGCTCACACATCTAGAAAGAAAAAGAAGAATGAAAGCACACTCCAGCTTGGGAACTTAATGGATGATACTCTAGTAACTTCAGGTAATGGAACGACACTCAGCAATTTGTTAGTTGTCTCCGCTCCTATAACCAGAGGCAGAGGCAAGACCAAGCTAGCTCGTGCCTAGCAGCTTATTTCATGTAAGTTTTTTTTTTTAATTTTTTAATTATGTTTTATCCTTTTTACAATGCTAGTGTCTGATGTATCATATGGATATGGCACATTTTTTGGGTCCTCTCATACAATCTCTATGTATCTTTTCAATTTCAATAAAATTAGCCCTTGAGCGTTTATAATATATATATATATATATATATNTATATATATATATATTTATGAAAAGTTGAAGGGTTGATTTTATTGAAATAAAAAAGGATACATAAAGGTTGTATGAGAAGAAACTAAAGAGGCACCCTACCCATACTATACAAGTGCATAAAAACTCCAACAAAAGGTACTGATTGACTCAAAAAAATTTAAAAAAAAAATTAAAACATGCATAAAACAGTGGCAAGGGACGAGTCAGTTTAGTCTTGTCACTTCCTCTAATTTTAGGAGCGAACCAGATAACAAGCTTTAAAGAGTCGTGTCATTGTCATGAGACAAAAATATCATCCACTAAGTTTCCAAGTTGGAGTGAGCCCCCAAACTTCTTCCGCTGACAAGTATAAACCTGTCATTCTTCATCTGAAGACTGACTCATCTGATCCCCGATCTGATTTAATGTTTGAACTGCAGTATGAGGAAAGACAGTCGTTGTCACCGTGATAGGTTCCAATGTATGTGAAGTGTGAATTGTTACATCTGCACCTGATGTTTCCTGAATAGCAGCTGCGAGACTATCCTGATTTTCAGTTCGAACATTATTCATTGTAATATGGTCAGGAGAAGGAATCCCATGAGAAGATACCAACTCCTGTCTTGTGGTGTTTCCCTCTTCAGGTTGGTTGTCATCAAGTTTGTTGGGAGTGCGTTCAGCACATGGGGTGCGCTAACAGTGTGTTCTTGTTTTTGACTATTGGTTCTCAACTGTGGGTGCAATTTGGAACATTTCTCATGCGAGTGTCCAAACATCTTGCAGTGCTTGCAGTAGTATGGTTTTTCTTCCATAATGATTTTTTTGTCAATAACCATTGTGAGCAGATTCAAGCCAGACTTCTTCTACATCTGGTAGTGTAATATCTCGTTCAACCAAAATCCTAGCAATATAGGGTCTTGAGAAATGAACTGTAGTTAAATCTACCTGCAAAGGTTTTCCAAGGATAGTCTCAATTGCATATAAGATAGGTAGATCAAAGAAATGAAGCTTGAGTTCAGGTAATGAGAACCAGATAGGAGCAATTGGGGGTTCTTGACTGAGATCAAAATTGGGGATCCATTTGAGCAATTTCATATGTTTGTCCTCAATTGTGATGAATTTCTTTGAGAAAATCCTCGTGTAATCATCTTCTGTGCTCGGCTGTATCATAACATGTCTTCCATCGAAATGGCCCACCGCTAATCCCCAACTAGTTTGAAATCTTCAATAACCTTCCTGATGATCTCCATCTTCGAGCAACCTAATTAAAAATTTTTAACTAGTATAAATTTGTATTTTCCTATACGAGTTGAAATTTCAGCGTCATAGAAGAAAATTGTTGGTTTGCCCGCCTTTTTCTCTACTTTTTTTATGAGATTGCAATCGTCATTTCTTGCAACAGAAGCATGGTAACTCTACTGAAATACCGCACTATCTGCGAGAAGAAAAGGGGAGCTGCGTTTGTGAACCACTGTAGCATATGAGGGATTGGCGGGGTTATCACCAATGAGGGCGGCGACATAAGAAAACCCTGAGACCATTACCGCAGCTAGTGCCAAACTGCAGCAGAAAGAAAAGCTGCAGGATCTGTCGCAGACGCCTACGTCAGAGGCTGAAACGAGCGGCTCTGTCGCAGACTCGTGCGCTGAGCCGACCAGCGAGCGGCTCGCAAACGCTACGAGCCGAGCAAACGACGAGCAGTCTGTCACAGTCGAGCGGCTCTGTCGCAGACGAGGCGCAGACAGGAAACGCAGCAGACGACGTGAATGGAAGCAAACCACTGAGACAAAGCAGGTAACGTGAGACGACGGTGAACCTCGAAGCAAAAAGGAAGCAATGCGAGATGTCAGGGTTCGCGATGGGGCGGAACCCTAGCAGAGCGAAACGACGACATTTATATATATATATATNGAAAGAAAGATACAAATACAATGTGTGGGAGGGCCCACGCATGGCACCCTGCCCACACACAAATGGTTCCAAAACTAGAAAAAAAAAGAAAAATACATCAAATACTTAAATAAAAAAACCTAACAGTGCCGAAATACATAGTATGAGGTCGCTAGAGAGTGACCCAATTTGGTCTTGCCTCTGCCTATAGTTCTAGGGAAGGAGCAAGTTAATAAGCTGGTAAGATGATTGTCATTGCCAGTAGTAACCAATGTATCATCCAATATGTTCCCGAGATGGAGTCGGCCTCCATTCTTTTTCTTCCTACTGGAATAGACCTGTCATTCCTCTTCTGAAGAATCAATCTGATGGGGTGGTAGAGCTGGAGCAGAAGGAATACCAACCGTAGTACCCACAATAGGTTCTAGTATATGTGAAATATGAGTTGCCTCTACACCGTATACTTCCTGAAGAAGTGAAGCTACGAGGCTCTCCTGATTATCAGTTTGAACACTATCATTTGTAGATAATAGTCCATCAGTATTGTTTTCTATGGGGTTTGAAGGTGCCAACATCACATCGCTCACAGTAATAGTAACAACAGTGACATGGGGGGTCCTCAGAGGCAATAGACACCTCCTGTCTGGTAGTATCCTCCCCAGATGAAACTAAAATGTCCAGAGCAGTGGGGTTAGACCCATCCTTATTCACTTGAACCTTAGATTTCAAATTTGGATAAAACTTGTGGCATTTATCAAGGACATGACCAAACATCATACAGTGGGTACAATATGGGGGTCTGTGCTCCATGACAATTTGTTGTCAATAACTATTATGGGTTGTGCCCAGCCAGACTTCAGTAATATCAGGTAAAGTAATATCTATTTCCACAAGTATTCTGGACATCAAGGGTCTGATTATGTTGAAAATAGGCAGATCTAGCTTCAAATATATTATACAAGGTTTTATGCTAAACAATTGATGAATATTCTATCATGTAAATGCAATGATTATTATTCATTTATACGAATGACAAAAAAATAACACCCTATTATAAATCATCATAAAAAATTTGACAATTTTAATCATTCATGGCACATGACAATTGTTTTAACCTAATGCTATGATGACATTGGTTATATTAATATTACACTGTAAATTATACCTTTTTTTATTTTTTCATATCACATGTCCCGTTATCTTTTTGTTTATTATTTAATGATTAGAAGTTTTCCATCAACTTTACATAACAAAGTTTTTGCGGTTAACTTTTGCCTTAGCACATCCTACAAGGTTAACTGGTGGACTGTCGTTAAAAGGATAGATCTTTCAGTAATAATTATATTATGAATCTATTCTTTCTAGTTCTTTGTTAAACTGGTGTTGAGTTTTGGGTTATTACAGATGTAGTTGATTGATTTACATTTTATTAGTTGATGTTCTAGTTTTCTGTGATAAAAGACCGTTAAGGTACTATTAATACAATAAATTCATTTACCGCATTTATTGCTATACATTTTCTCTTAAATATGTTGATATTATAATATTTTTTCTCTTTAATCCAAATCTGCATATTTTCTGACTTTTGAGACATTTTGTGGGTTGAAATTAAATCTAATTATATATCGTATTTACAGGCCCCATTATGAACCCTGGGTGTGACATTCTATCNAACCTGTCATTCCTCTTCTGAAGAATCAATTTGATGGGTGGTAGAGCTGAAGTAGAAGGAATACCAACCGTAGTACCCACAATAGGTTCTAGTATATGTGAAATATGAGTTAACTCTACACCGGATACTTCCTGAAGAAGTTGAGCTACGAGGCTCTCCTGATTATCAGTATGAACACTATCATTTGTAGGTAATAGTCCATCAGTATTGTTTTCTATGGGGTTTAAAGATGTCAGCACCACATCACTCGCAGTAATAGTAACAACAGTGACATGGGGCGGTCCTCAGGGGCAACAGACACCTCCTGTCTGGTAGTATCCTCCCCAGGTGGAACTAAAATGTCCAGAATAGTGGGGTTAAACCCATCCTTATTCACTTGAACCTTAGATTTCAAATTTGGATAAAACTTGTGGCATTTATCAAGGACATGACCAAACATCATACAGTGGGTACGATATAGGGATCTGTGCTCCATGACGATTTGTTGTCAATAACCATTATGGGTTGTGCTCAGCCAGACTTCAGTAACATCAGGTAAAGTAATATCTCTTTCCACAATTATTTTGGCCATCAAGGGTTTGGTTAGGTTGAAAGCAGGCAGATCATGCTTCAAATATATTATACAAGGTTTTATGCTAAACAATTGATGAATATTTTATCATGTAAATGCAATGATTATTATTCATTTATACGAATGACAAAAAAATAACACCCTATTATAAATCATCATAAAACATTTGACATTTTTAATCATTCATCGCACATGACAACTGTTTTAACCTAATGCTAGGATGACATTGGTTATATTAATATTACACTATAAATTATACCTTTTTTATTTTTTATATCACATGTCCCGTTATCTTCTTGTTTGTTGTTAAATGATTAGAAGTTTTCCATCAACTTTACATAACAAAGTTATTGCGGTTAACTTTTGCCTTGGCACATCCTACAAGGTTAACTGGTGGACTGTCGTTAAAAGGATAGATCTTTCAGTAATAATTATATTATGAATCTATTCTTTCTAGTTCTTTGTTAAACTGGTGTTGAGTTTTGGGTTATTACAGATGTAGTTGATTGATTTACATTTTATTAGTTGATGTTCTAGTTTTCTGTGATAAAAGACCGTTAAGGTACTATTAATACAATAAATTCATTTACCGCATTTATTGCTATACATTTTCTCTTAAATATGTTGATATTATAATATTTTTTTCTCTTTAATCCAAATCTGCATATTTTCTGATTTTTGAGACATTTTGGGGGTTGAAATTAAATCTAATTATATATCGTATTTACAGGCCCCATTATGAACCCTGGGTGTGACATTCTATCCTGTAGCCAAAGAATTCATTGATAATATTTATATGGTAAAAGGGTAATCTATAGAGCATGGACTCG
>JXCR01140791.1:353678-385806 GCA_002079205.1 Phalaenopsis hybrid cultivar
AGGAAAACCCACGGATCGAGGGACTGGCGCGGCATCGGGAAGGAAGGCCGCGGGCAAAAGAAGAACAGGGAAGGACGGACGAGGTCAACGCTTCCCTCGCGTGGAGGAGGAAGAGCTCGCACGGCTCGAGACCGAGAAAGGGAAAGGGCCAGACGCGCGAACGGGAGAGCTGCGGGAGACAGAGCTCGAGCGCAGGGGAGACGGCTAGGGATTAAAGAGGAAAGAAAAAAAACAGTTAACTAATATATATATAAATATATATATTAAATATATATATATATATATAGATATTAATTAAAACGATTTATTCGCGCGCGACGACGCGACAAAATGGGTGTCCTCCCCGGGCAAAATCGACGTTCCGGACGCGTTGGCGCAGTCCGTTTCGTCATCCGGGGTCGCTCGGACGACGTCGTCGACAATCGGGTCAAAACGCGTCGAAATTCAAATTTCACAAAATATTGACCCGCGATCGATCGTACCAAAAGGTTTACTCGAGCATTCGACAAGTAACAGCGGAGGCAATGTGAATTGCGGCGATCGGCTACGTCGACTCTCCGAATTGCGAAGCCGGTGCGCGCAGGAGTGCGAATTGTGCAGAAGGCCACCCTAAGGCTCGGAAAGGTTCTATAGGAATCCATTTTGGGTTTCCTCATGTCGGTTTCATCCTTCTAAGTGTTAGAAGTCGATACCGCACACGCGAAACTCCAAAAGAGGACGAAAATAGGTCGAACTAAAACAAGGCGGGCACCACTTCTAAGGTGCTAAGATAGTCGCAGGAAGACCCCTAAGGCTAGATCCTAACTCCTACGAGGAATACTAAACCTCACGAAAATTGAGGTCAACACTCCCTTGATCATCAATGCTCTATCCCCGCATCGAATGCTTCGCATTTTACCTTGAATCGCTGGCTGAGTTCGGTAATGCTAGTATGGACGCTCGAGTTACCTTTTTCTTCAGCGTGTCGAAACAGGTATGTGTTGTTTTTATCCAAGTAAACTCCTTTCCTTTCGAAAGCTTGGTCAGAGGGGTGGTGATAATGCTGAAGTTCTTGATGAATCTTTGGTAGAACGATGTTAGCCCCAAAAATTGCCTTAGTTCGGTGAATAACTATGTTGTAGTCCAACTATTAATGACCTATATCTTTGCGGGATCCATCTGAATGCTTGCACTAGATACAATGTAACTTAGAAAGCATATATGGTTTGTCATGAAGTGACATTTCTTCGGATGAGCATATAGTTGCTTGGCTCGTAGTACCTCGAACACTGCCTTCAGGTGATGCAAATGATCATCCTCAGATCAGATGTATACCAAAATGTCGTCAAAGCAGACCACAACAAACTTCCCAATGTGAGCTTGAAATACCTAGTTCATCAATCTCATGAAAGTGTTGAGTACGTTTAATAAGCCAAAAGGCATTATTTTTCACTTATAAAGCCTATCCTGTCTCTTGGCCTCATTTATACCTGGTGATACCCGCTATTGCAAGTTATGCAGTTTCAAAAACATATCCTTGCGATAATGAGTGGGAGGTACTTCTTTTGTATTTGCTTTTTCTTCTTCTCCCACTTGGTAATATTCTCACCGCCTTCTCTTCTCCTCTGCCTCTACAAATTATTTCGCCATGAGGCATTCTTCTTCAGTTTAATGACAACTTGCTTGACCCGATTGTCCTCTCACATCCTTGTACTCGAAGATCGGTTCAATCGATTATAGCCGATCGATAAAATCATCTGGATTCGTACCTCTTTCAAATTTTGGAAGGTCCATCTTGTTTTGAAAATCTCATTCCACATGAAAATTTTGCGACCTCTTCTCTCGACCTCGTTTGATATTGCATTCCAAAGTGGTGTGGTTGGTATTTCTTATCGCTGATGTCTTTCTTGTGGAATGAGTTCTAATCTTTATTCTTGTCATCCCTTCGACTCTCTCGATCGCGATCAAGGGTAATTTCACATTGGGATCGCAATTGAAAATGACGAATCTCTCGTTGCATTTTGTCCCAGGTGGGATATGGTAGGTATCTTCTCGAGGGCATGGTTGAAGGTTTGGAACCTATGGAAGAAAAGGTAAAAGAAAAAGAAAGAACGAAAAAGGAAGAATGAAAAAAGGAGATGTAAGGAAAAGAAAGGAAAGAGAAAAAAAAGACTGGCTGACTCTATACCCTACGATAGGACTAGGGTTAGCTAGCTTTGATACCAAATGATATTGGAGTTAATTCAACCCAATACGACGGAAACAAATTTATTACTCGAAAGATATCTCTGATACATTCAAGACTCCAACAATAATAAAAACAAGACTAGCAATAACGAAGGAAGGCCGAGGATGTTGATGATGTGGCGAGTGCTGGTCGACGGTTGGAAGAGGCGACAACAAGTGGAATCAATGTCAAAGAGCAGTAGGTGCGGGTTGCTGCTAACATGGTGCTATAGGCAACAAGTGGGCTGCTAAAAAAGGTTGGATAGATTGTTGGAAGGTGGCCGACGAGCTAGGTGGTTTCTAGGAGAGCTGGACAGGCCACTGGGAGGTGCTGGAGAGGACAGACTGCAGCTGGAAGGGAATTTGCAACCTTTGGGAATCACGGGCAGGGAACTGCGACAACCTAGAGTCGTGGGAATGGAGCCTGCGTTCTTCTGAAGTCACAAACAGGCTATTGTGTTCAACTGAAGTTACGGGAAGGAAGTTTGCGGTGTTCTGGAATTGCAGACAGAGCGTTGTGGTCACTTGGAGTCGCGGGAAGGGTGGCTGTGGTTTTTTGGAGTCACAAGTTGGAGCCAAAGGGCGCAAGACAACAAAGAAAGGACAGAGATAATTACTACCTCAATAGAGTTACAGTTGAAGCACAGTTTCATCGTTAGCTACAACTCTCAGATGGGAAAACGCCGACTGCGAACTGAATTCTTAAATAAATCAACAACTACTTGACCTAAGCAAACACCGCACCTTTGTATAATAGGGACTAGTAACTAGATTAGAATACGGTTAGAATAAGAAAGAAATAGTAAAGGGAGAAATAAAAAAGGCATGGAGTAGAATAGGAAAGTATTATAAAAGGAAAGGGGGGATATGAGGAACAAGGAAAGGGTAGAGTTGGGGCAATAAATCCCGCCCGTTCTTTAGGGTCGGTCGGACTTTTGTGGGGTTGGTTCAACCGAACCCCATTTAGAGCCCTCCATAATAGACCTTTTAGGTTCTCAAGAAGCTGAACAACAATACCTTTAAGATTGACCTAGTATGGGACTACAATATATTTGCTACCTTCAACGTAACAGATTTAAATCCATGCTACAAGGAATCAAAAGCTTTGAGAAATGAAGTTAAATTTCCCCTCAAAAACTTAAGTGGGGCTCTCTTAAAGGTGCAGGTTGAACCAACTGAAATCGGTTGAATCGATTCAACCAGGAGGAAGGCAAAGTAGGCCAACCCATGTTGATAGGTTAGGGTTGTCACCCTAATGGAGGGATCTCCCCTCCTATATATCGTTATATATATATATATATATATTAGAAAAAGCCCGAGGATTAATATATTAAAGAGTAAAAGTTACTATTAGTTTGTATGAGTGGGCCTAAAAGCCCAACCCACATGATACAACACACAGAAAATCCCAAAAAAAGAACAAAATACATATAAGATTAAAAAACCAAAACCATGAACGTGCCCAAAGAGCTAGGGATGTTCCAATTTAGGTCTGCCTCTGTCTTTAGTTCTCGGAAGGAAGTCGACTAACAAATTGGTGAGGTGGTATCATTACCCGAAATAACCAAAGTATCATCCATCAGATTCCTGAGCTAACAAAAAGCTAGGGATGTCCCAATTTAGATTTGCCTTTGTCTCTAGTTCTCGGAAGGGAGTCAGCTAACAAATTGGTGAAGTGTGTGCCATTACCCGAAGTAACCAAAGTATCATCCATTAGATTCTTGAGCTCAAGTGAGTCTTCATTCTTCTTCTTTCTCCTGGATGTGTAAACCTGTCATTCCTCATCCGAGGATTGACTCATCTGATCAGTGAATTGGTCTAAAGGTGGTCAGACAGGTGTAGGTTGCTGCACATCATGAACCCCATGTGCCTGAGTAACATTAACATCTTGCTCGACCTGATGAGGCGGTAGAGAGACAGTAGAAATATTGTCACCTGTAACATCAGTGATATGTCTAAGGACAGGTGAAGTCTGAAATTTCTCCCTCGCCCCCACTAAAAGAGGTTCCAAAGACGGAGAAGCTACAACATTTAGTGGAGGCTGAATGGTTGACATATTCTCTGCGAGGATAGTGGCATCTTCAGGGGTATTCTTTTGATGATCAATATTGTCAATAACTTAGAGCAGATCCAGAGCGGGGGAATCATTGCCTGTGGCAAAGTACTTTGTTTTTTTGGTCTAAGGTGGGGGTGTAGATGTTGACATTGAGAACTGGAGTGGTCAAACACATGACAGTTCGAACAATATGAAGGGAAAGTCTCAATCACAACATTTTGTTAATATTCATGGTGCTATGTGCCTAACCAAATTTCTTCAGAAGCGATAGAAGTAATGTCTCTTTCACAAGTACTCTGGCTTCAGATAAACGAGAAAGATTAAAAGCAGTAATGTTCGTTTTGAGTTGCTTATCATAAGCTAAGACAATAGAGTACAACACTTTTTGAATAAAATAATGAAATTTCAGGACAGTGAGGCAAATCCAAACCGGAATAATTGGTGGTTCCATCTGTGGGTCAAAATCGACCGACCATTTCAAAATCTTCATTGCTCTGTTATCAATCAATATTACCCTTCTAGCAAATAATCGCGTGTAATCATATTCATTATTAAGTTGAATAATAATGTGTCTTCCATCTAAAAGTCCAATTCTTCACTCCCCAACAAGATGCATAAGCTCAAATTCCTTACGAATAAGCTTCATTTTGGGGTGGCCAAAAAAAAATTTTCCAACCAAATTCAAGCGACAGGAGGAAACAAATTAAATACATTCAGCTTCTGTAAAAAAAGATAGCAGGTTTCTCATTCTTCCTAGTATGTTTCTTGATGTCCTCCGCCAATTCAAACGAAGGAGGGAAAGAGCACTATTTAGGAATACTTGAGGAGTGGACACCCGCAAGGGTAGCATCATACAATCTGTCTGAAGCCATCACCAAAAGAGGGAGGCGCGACGATAGGACAACAAAGCTGCAGCAGAGGAAGAGCAACCCCATCCAAGTCGAGCAGAGGGCGATGTGAAATCTCTACTTCGAGCCCGCGACCAAACGTACTAAGACAGGGAGCGGCAGCTAAGATACGCCCTCAAGCCCGACGACTTCTTGGCACGACGATGAGCTGCTGAAGAAGCCCGCGCCCAAGCGTCCATCAAAAGTCGAAGAACTGCGAGAGACAACTGAGACGACACCCCCAAGCCCGACGACTTCTCGGGACAACGAACAGAAAGAGTCATTGCAATGCGACGGCGAAAACTAGTGACGAAGACGAAAAGGATGAAAGACAAAATAGTGATTGATCGACGAAAATGTATTTAAGCAGAAAAATCAGGGTTCGTCATAGGCGAACCCTAGCAGTGTGAGCGTGGACGACAAAGCCATATAGGTGGGCAAACCATCAATATTCTTCTATGACGCTGAAATTTCAAACATGTAGGAAAATATAAATTTACACTAGTTGGAAAGTTCCAATTAGGTCGCCCTAAGATGGAGATTATTATGAAGGTTTTTGAAAATTTCAAACTAGTTGGGGATTGACAGGTGAGTCTTTTCGACGAAAGACATGTTATGATACAGCTGAGCATAGAAGAAGATTACACAATAATTTTCTCAAAAAAATTCATCACAATCGAGGGCAATCATATAAAATTGCTCAAATGGACCTCTGATTTTGATCCAAATGGAGGTCGACTCCAGCTTGAGAACATATTGGATGATACATTGTTTACTACTGGCAATGACAATCATCTTACCAGCTTATTAACTTGCTCTTTCCCTAGAACTAGAGGCAAAGGCAAGACCAAATTGGGTCGCTCTCTAGCCACCTGATAATATGTATATCGACACTATTTAGTCTTTTTATTTATGTATCTAATGTATTTTTCTTTTTCTTTTTTCTAGTTTTAGAATCATTTGTGATTTTTGTGTGGGAAGGGTGTTATGCTTGGTTCCTCCCACACATTGTGTTAGAGTTTGGTTTTTACTTTTTGAGATTTTTTTATACGAGTCTTTCTTCCTTGTTAGGGTTGTATCCAAGAACATGTGGTGCACCGGTTGTATCCTGCTCCAAGTTGGTAATTACCTCCATGCTTCTTTTACATTTCCCTGGCATGTTGCTGCCTTCAATTCCTTCCACCTACCTACCAGCTACCAGAATCCTTCAGCCTACTGTTGTCGCAACCCTCCTCTTGTCAGCTTGTTGTCGCCACAAATATTGTCGCAAACCTTTTCTTGCCTTCATGTTTCCGCCAATGGATGTGTACATTTACTTGTATGTATGTTTGTACATATATGTGTGGGTATGTATATATGTGTGTGTGTGTGTGTGTGTGTGTGTGTGTGTGTGTGTGTGTTAGGGTTTATTTTTATTTTTTGAGATTTCTGTCGTCGGAGTCGTTCGCCCTTTTTAGGGTTGTATCCAAAAGCATGTGTTGCTCCGGCTGTATCCTGCTTCGAGTTGATAATTACCTCCATACTTCTTTTACCTTTCCCTGGCATGTTGCTACCGTCAATCCCTTCCACCTACCAGCCAGCTACCAGAATCCTTCATCCTATTGTTGCCGCAACCCTCCTCTTGCAGTTTGTTGTTGCCACAAACTCCCTCTGCCTGTCTATTGTTGTTGCAAAACTCCCCCACCTGTCTAATGCTGCCACAAAAATTGTCGCAAACCCTTTTTTGCCTTCCAGTTCTCGCCAATGGATGTGTACATATACATGTATGTATGTTTGTACATATATGTGTGTATGTATATATATTTTTTAGGGTTTAGTTTTTACTTTTTGAGATTTCTGTCTTCAGAGTCTTTTTCCCTAGTTAGGATTGTATGCAAGAACATGTGGTGCTCTGGCTGTATCCTGCTCCGAGTTGATAATTACCTCCATACTTCTTTTACATTTCTCTGGCATGTTGTTGCCGTCAATCCCTTCCACCTACCAGCTAGCTACCAAAATCCTTCAGCCTACTGTTGTCGACCCTCCTCTTTTCAGCTTGTTGTTGCCGCGAACTCCCCCCACCCGTCTGTTGTTGCCGCAAATCCCCCACCCGTCTGATGTTGCCGCAAATCTCCCCCCACCTGTCTGCTATTGTCGCAAACCCTTTCTTGCCTTCCTATTCCTGCCACAACACCAACCCCTCCAACCCATTAACCTACTTGTTGTCCAACCATCACCCACCACCTTCCTCCTCCCCTTAGGGTGTTATTTGTGTTTGTTGTCATTTATTTATGTTTTAGGAACTTTTTCCTTTGTACTTCCACCGTATTTCTGAAATAAAATTTCCAGTTCGTTGCGATCTGGTTTAACTTCGATATCAAAAGATCTATAATTTTTATACATATCACACTTTGCTTTTACTTCACATTATAAAATTATTAATTGATAATTATTTATATCATACTACTAAATTTGCAAATGATCTGCTATATCGTTTTCCTAATAATTTTAATCCTTTATTTTATCTATTGCTTTAACTTTTTGTCTGCCCAATGAATTTTCATTGATTAGAATTTCACATCTACATAAATTATAGCCTGAGGCACCAAAATTTTAATATTATTATAAACATTTCTATAACTATAATAAAAAGTTATGGATTTATTGTTGATCCTTAGTGTGTTATATTGTAGTGGGAAATTTTTTTCACAACTTTTAATAATAGTCGATGCGCAATCATACATATCGTTGTTAACTAACTCGAACTTTGACACACTTTTTTGCTTTGATGAGCTCCAAATTAATTTTTATGGTGCTCTAGCTTTCTTCTCCAGATTGCTTAAATTATTTAAATTAATTTTTTATGCTATGAAGAGTTTTCCATTAATATGAAATTTGCTTATATAGTTTATCTTCTTGGATTGAAAAAAGTATTTGTTCTACAAGATAGATGCGGTTTTTTAATGCCTATTTTTAATTATTCTCTCTTATAGTTGTAGTGTATGACCTACAAATTTGATTCTTCTATAGTTAACCAACTCTTGAATATATGCTTTGTTTTCAAGTAGTTGTATCAAAATGCTTCGTCTCCATTTATTAGAAAATTTCTGGCGATATGCTGCCACGCAATTATATGATAATCTAGTCCTAATGAATATCTTTGAGGTGCCTTTGAGATGAATGGCTGGCTTGAAAGCATGCTAGATGGCATTTTACTTCTGTATATTTATTTTTCAATTTTTTTGGTTTTTTTTTCTTTATAAAGTTCCCCAATTTTTTTTTTATACATCACTATAATCATCATTGTGGTTATTACTATTAACCTATTTCCCAACTACCATTATCATGGTATCCTTATTTTAAATTGTGCAGGCTGAAGCCGCTATTGATATGAAGCAAAGATATGTTGGCCACTGTAATGTTGGCACAGACATAAAACAAGCCAGCTTTCTTGGACGTCAAGGTGCCCCTTCTACATGCTTTTATTTTATTATATTTTGTTTTCAGTGAACTAAATTGTCTTAGAATATTATCTATTAACTCGAAATATATGGGCTCTTCATCTCTTTAGCATTTGTGTATGAGGGTGTATGATAAAGGGTTCATAATAAATCTGTGAAAATCAATAAGAAATATAAAGAAGACAAAGGTACCCAAAATGAATTCTTAAGTTGTTTGTCAGATTACTCGAGGCAAGAAAGTCAGGAATTCTTCATTTAATTCATTATAAAATAAAAAATCTAAGTCAGTAATGAAATTCCATGCTTAACTTCCCATATATAATGAATATATAATACATATTAATGTAAAATTATCTTTATCCTTCTTTATATGGCTTCTTGCCTCCAAAAGGGAGGTCATCCTTGCCTTGATTCAATATTAGAGTTGCGTCATTAAGATGATGAACAATACTAATATTAAAATTCAAGGTGCATGCAAACTCATCATTTTCCGCCCATCCCACTTCAATTTATATGTGTTTTTAGGTCTTAAGAAAACAATTTATGTTATTTCTGATTTTAGATTTGGATGGACAGCCTCCGACATTCTAGTTTCCTCTCGAGAGCTGTTTCCAATAGTTAGGATGGTGCTCCGGTTGTATCCCTCTCCCCGGTAGTGATTTTCTTCCTCGACCTCCACGTCCACCTCAACTCCTTGCCACCCAATCGCATCATCCAACCACTCCCTACTCCCACTGTCGCAACTTCCCTCCTTTCCGCAAAAGCTTCTTGTTTCCCTGCCGCTGATCCTACCACAGCCCTTGCAGTCTTCCAATATGTGGCACCTGCTGCCCTCCAAATCGAAGCCTTCTCGCCTCCTTGTTTACGTAACCTACGTTTCCTTTCCAAAACCTAAGGCTATAGGTTTCCTATAATGTTGTCTTTAATGTCGCCTACACTTTGCTTTTCCCCAGTCACTTATTCCCCTCTAACAACAGCTCCGTCCAACCACTCTGTCGGCCATTATTTTGGAAAGAATGATCTTTGTAAATATGAAAATAGTTTTAATATAAATATGTGATTTCTTATTTTTGAAAGTAATATTTTAATTTTGAAATGAGACCAAACGAGTCTCACATATTGAATAGTTTGGACGGTTGAGCATGAAACCACATGTATTACACTATCCCGAAAAATAAACATATCACTTGTAGTAGACTTAACCACTCAAACCAAAGAATTTTGTGACATCTGTTTGGTCTGCGAAACCTTTTATATGAGGCTAACAAATTCTTCTATCTAATATAAATATTAGATATGATTTATTTTACCCGGGTTCCAAGTCCCATATAGAGGCAAGACCCTAAAATTAATTACATCTTAAATGATCGGGGTCACTTAAGAAGACTTTCGATTAAGATCAGTGGTTCTGCCTTCAAGATTTCAAAGTTTAGGTTTCCAAGATTGGACATGGGAAAGTCAAATGAGAGTGACTCAAATAGGAACAGTTATTTTAAGGAATCAAAATGATTGAAGAGTAGGGGATATCACGAATCCAAGGAAAACCCCAGTGACCTCCCGACTATCATATTGTTTGGTTTTATGTCTTTGAAATGATGTTATTTAATGTTTAATCCTGTAATTTATTTTAGAATTTAAAACTTACATTCGCACGATATCCGATCGTAAAAATAACCTAGAAAGATGGGAGGATTTATATCGTACCGTAAAACAACTTCTGAATCCTAAAAAGTGTTAGGACTTATAATTGCACAACAGGGTTGTGCAAAAACCTAAAAACAAAGTGAGGATTTATGTTGCGCTAAACAAACTCTCTCGAAGTCCTATTGGTTATGTTATTTATTCTACAAAAAGGTTTAGCTGATGTGAACAGATCGTCATCCTTCGTTCGCTACGTCACAGTCGTGCTGCCCACGAAGAGTTGTTTCATGCTCTATGTAGTAATAATTTCAGTTTTAGTGACTTATATGTGAGCGTGCAATATTATTATTTGGTGACTTACCATTATATACCTCCTAAACCAGACTATATCGAAAATATTTTGTAGTTAATTTAAAAAATGCATGAACTAACTATGTTATAAGGAACTTCAGTAAATGAAAAACAGTATAAGGTGCGGTAAATAAAAACAATATAAGGAAATGCAGTAAAGTGCTATAAATGTACCGTAAACTTTGGGTACTTGAGTTTCTTGTTATTGCTGCACCTATAAATGGGATCAGCGTCGCACGTAACAGTATAGTAAATAAATTCAGCTAGCAGGACAAATATTTGTTTATGTATAACAGAATAAATGACGAAGTAGCACATGGAAAGCTCTGAGGAAAACTGAAATCGACCCACAAAGACTCAAAACAAATCGTAGGAAAAAGACAAACAAATAAAACAAAACACGTCACATATAAAGGAACAAGGGTGGGTGATTTATATGTGATATTGGGAATGTCCAATTGCCATTAGAATTTGAGTGTAAGATTCAAGTTTAAATCCCGGAGCATTGAGTTTCATTTTAGGTCAAGTTATAAAGAGAATTTTATCATTTGAGTTAATTAAATCAGTCATGAACCACAACCTGGTGCATGTCATGTCTATTGCTTTAAATAACTTATGAATTGAGGTCAGGTGTCTAGCTTCAGCATCCATTTGAAAATTAGGTAGATGAACTCTCACATAAGGTGTGCTCCTAAAATCTAGGAAGCCTACACTTTAACTTGAGCTTGAAGTGTTTTAAAGTGTTATGTCTTCAATTAAGTGTTTTCCAACTAATCCTCGAACATTTTTAGATTAAATTTAGCTCATTATCATGTTCTTAAGACCTAGGGGTAAACCTATAATTTTGTCAAAAAGATTCATGAAATGTGTTTCAATCCTAATTAAAATAATTTGGCTTAAGTCTAACCAATGCTTAGGAGTCTTAATTGATAGTCTACTGATCTTTCAATTCATGCCTCTTACTTTTGAATGATTTAAGGTCTTATTTTCTCCCTATTTTCAATAATTCTCGTAGTTACAATTTTATTCTTCTTATAAAAAAAAGGGGAATGATTTGCTACCCTATTTTCCTTTGGGTTTCAATCATCTCAACAGACTAATTTTTTTTTTTGGCGTGAATCAGTCCTGAAATTAATTAAATCAGAAATTCTTATTTTTAACTTAACGTAGTAATAAAAACAAAACAACGGAAATGGGAGACCGACTCACTTCTAAAACAAATCAGCTAAGCAAGGGGCAAAATCATAAATGGATCGGCCTAAATGCGTTTAAATTCTTTCAAAACAAAGATCAAATCAACCCCCAAAATGTGCGTAAATGCCTCCAAAAATCAACACTTAAGATACCCAAATCATTGTATAAAAGCCTCCAAAACCGCTATGATACGTGTGGCAAAACCACTCCAAAAAGACCTCAAAACCACAACCCAAAATAAGCTGCGAAAAGCTTTCGGAATTGCTGCGATATATGTAGCAAAACCATTTCAAAGGATCTCAAAACTGCAGCCCAAAAGAGTGGATTTGAAACCCATCCAAAATATGCAAGTGATCGCCCAAAGAAAGCCAAATGAACTGCCAACTCGCATAAAACAACTTGCACAATTTCATATTTTGCGTAAAGCCACCTTGTCAACATTCCATAATTCTCGGAAAAAAAACAGCAAAACTCATATTTCCAAAAAAAAAAAGAGAGAAAAGTAAGCTCGTCGAAGTTTCAGGATTTTCACACATCACATGTAACATTACCCTCCCATCTTCAAGTTCAAACTTTAAGTCTATACATATGTACACATTATATGCTTGATATACAAAGCTTTCCAAGAATGTGCTAATATCTTCAAATTATAAAACTCAGCTATAGATCCCGAATTTAGCAATGATAAGTAGAACTCCCATTGAAAGCAAGTTTCGTATGCAGCTAAAAAAAGAGAGAGATTTACATGTATACCACCCAAATTCATAAAGATTTAGAGGAAGAAAACTGAATTTCATGTATTAGAAATGCAAATTCATAAGAATCAAATTTTTTAAATGTAAATGCCCAGAGATTTAGTGGTATGCATGCAGAGATTAAGTTTGGGTGTTAAATATGTAAATATAAAAGAACTAGGCGGCATGCATGTAAATTTACCTGAGATAAATCTCACAGGTTTGTCTTACTATTGCTTTATCTTTTGCATCAAACTCTCTAATAAGAAAGCATGCCATATCAAACTGTAGCCACTAAACTACAACTTGCAACTAATGCACACAAGGACAAGACATCAGTAGAAGAAATGAGAATTTGTTTCTGCAAACCTCCCAAGTCAGGAAATCGAATGAGCAATATCATAGCATTTCTAACCACACACATCTTTTAATCGTATGGTTTAACGCATAGACCTCTAGTTTTATATGACTAGGAGGAGGAGGAACCAGTCTCAAGGAAACATGAGGTTACAAGAGAAAAAGAAAGCGTGCTAAGGAGCTTGATTAACCTCAAAATATGGGGACATTAAGAAGGTAAAAGGCTTATTAAGCTCTCCTTTCAAAGTAGGCTTAAACTTGTACGAATCACAGCACCAATTTATAAATCGTAGCAAATTTGCAACGAAACCCTTTAATCAAACAAGAATATTGAGTGATGAAGCAAGAGGATAATACCTCGGTAGTCAAACACATAACCAAGCAAGAATATCGAGCCGACAAGCAAGAATACCGAGCAGCCAAGCAATAATGTCGGGAAATTGAACAGAAAATTCACGCAAGCCAAAATTTTTGCAGCACCTCCACCCTCCTATTGAATTTTCGGCCAACCGAGAACCCCTCAAATAGGTTTTTTTTTTATATGCAATGAGGGAGAGAAAAATGCCTTACCTACCACGGTGAGATGGCCGAATGAGGTTTTGGGAGAGGAAAGATCGCATTTAGGGAGGAGGAAATGCGGCGTAAGGGAGAGGAAGGGTCGGACAGGGGGCTGCTCACGACTGGTGAGCCTTTCGGTCGAGCTGCTCACGCAGAAGAGGAGTCGAATGCTGGGGAGCTCGAGATAGACCCAGGAGAAGCGCGAGCTAGGGTTCTACTCGGGTGCGGCCGATCGCGAGAGAGGAAGAATCAGGCTCAATCGTGAAGGATCACGAGCGGGAGAGGAGCGCAGAAGCTAGGGCATGCTTGCGGTCGCGAGCCTACGTGCGTGAGTAGGGATTAAGTGGGATTTTCTTTTTATCTTTATTATTTTGTTTTATTATATTATATTATATTATTTAAGTATATTAATTAACGTGTGATTTATTCGTGCTCTGAACCCTAGCAAATGGTTGTCTTTTTCAGGGTAAAATTGACGCTCCGGACGTGTTAGCGCAGTCCGTTTCGTCATTCGGGGTCGTTCGGACGAATTCATCGATTTGCATGTGATTTGCTCGTGCAAAATTATAGCAATATGGGTGTCTTTCCTACATAAAATCGACATCCCGGACGCACCGATGAAGTTTGTTTCGCCATCCGGGGTCGTTCAGACACGTTCACTTTTTTCACCCTATTTAAGTTCAATTTCAGTCTGATTTTGTACAACTTAGAGTATTTTGTGTGAGTGTGTTAATAAAGTCTTAAAGGGGTTTCCCTAGGGCTTCAGATTCTATTGGGAACTCTCTTTGGTTTCCCACATGTTGTTCTTTAACCACTCAACCAAATAATGATGGCTTGAGACCACCCAGGCGTGGCACCACAAAAGAATCACGAAGTGGTTCAAATTTTTAAAAGGGTGGGTCCCAGCTCTAGTCCTCTAAGATAGTTGATAGGAAACCTTAGAGCTAGATCCTAGGATCTAAGGAGGATCTAAGGAGAGGAGAAATGACCTCAAAATGAGGTCAACACACTCCTCTGCTTCCAAAGCAGTATTTCCCGCGGCTTTTCAAATCGCAGCACCTGTTGCCCTCCGAATCACAGCCTTATGTAATAATATTTGGGTTTATTTGTCGTTTATTTCACGTTTTGAAGAGTAATTGTAATTGATTTTGAAGAATTATAAGAGGGCTTATTCTTATTGATGCAAAGAGGGGTATAAATACCCATTACAGGATTTACTGGTAAGGTAGATAAGGAAAGGAATAATAAAAAATATAAGAAATAGCTAACTTCCCTAATTAAGGAGAAAATAAATAGTGATTCCTAAGATCACTCATACAATTCATAACCCTCTAAATATAGAGTATAACAAATATGAAATATAATCCTAATTATTTTTGAGATCTTTCAACTTTCCCACTCAAGCTGGCATGAAGATGTCACTCATGGCAAGCTTACTAACTAGATTCTCGTGTTGCACTTTGGAAAGGTCTTTTGTTAGTATATCTATTGTTTGGCTAGCAGTGGGTGTGTAGGACATATCACACCACTATCTATCTTCTCCTTGATGAAATGTTTGTCAACTTCTACATGTTTTGTTCTGTCATATAGAACTGGATTATGAGCTATAGAGATTGCAGTATTGTTGTCACAGTAAACTTTAATAGGTGCTAGTATATGAATCTTCAATTCTTCCAGGAGTATTTTTATCAATAATAGTTTACAGAGCCCATGTGTCATCGAGTGAAATTCTGCTTCAGAGCTTCTTCTTGCCACCACACTTTGTTTTTTACTTTTTCAGGTAATCAGATTTCTGTCTGCAAAGGTACAAGAATCGGATGTGGATCTTCTATCATTTACATCTCCTGCCTAATCTGCATCTGTATGGGCCTCTATTATAAGATGTTCTTCCTTTTTGAACAAAAGTCATTTTCCAAGAGTTCTTTTAAGGTATCTCAAAATTCTGAATGCAGCTTCGAAGTGAGTAGGTCCAGGTGAATGCATGAATTGATTAACAACAGTCACTGCAAAGGCTATGTCAGGTCGAGTGTGAGCCAAATATATTAGTCGCCCTACCAATCTTTGATAGCGTGCTTTGTCTATTACCTCATCAGCTGATGTTGTTTTCAACTTTTATATTAGATTCAATTGGCATATCTGCTGCCTTGCAACCTGTCATTCTTGTTTCTTTGAGTAAATCAAGGACATACTTGCGCTAATTGACAAAAATTCCCTCCTTGGATCTTGCAAACTCCATTCTGAGGAAATATTTCAGCTTTCTCAAGTCCTTAATATCAAATTCGGCTTCAAGTTTCCTCTACAAGTTGCTAATCTCCAGAGGTTCATCCCCTGTCATGATCATGTCATCTATATATACAATCATAATGGCTACTTTACCATTGGTAGAATGTTTGAAAAAGAGGGTGTGATCAGCCTTGCTTTCAGAGAATCCATGTCTCTTGATAACATCACCAAAACGCTCAAACCAAACTCTATGATACTGCTTTAACGCATACAGAGATTTTTTAATTTGCACACTTTACTTTTTCCAAAATTTTCTTCAAATCCGGGTGGCGGGTCCATATATACTTCTCGTAATTCTCCATTTAAAAATACATTCTTTACATCAAATTTGATGAAGTGGCCAGTTGAACTTAACTGGAAGAGAAAGAAGTACTCTAATAGAATTAATTTTAGCTACAGGAGCAAACGTCTCTTGGTAATCAATACCCTTAGTTTGAGGAAATCTTTTTTCTACTAGTCTCGCTTTGTATCTCTCCACACTTTCATCAGCTTTAAACTTCACCGTGAACACCCAACCATCTTTTTTTCTTTATGTAGATCAATGATTGTTCAAGGATTATTTCTTTTAACAGCATTTATTTCTTCCATCACAGCTAATCTCCAACTCGGTTCACCTAATGCTTCCTGAACAATTTTTAGAACAAGCATATTAGAAATCCTAGACACAAATGCTCTATGACTTTTTGTTGACAAGTATTACGTGATAGGATGTTTCGTGCTTGTTCGGATTTCTTTTCTGAAAGCAATTGGAAGATTGAGGTCAGAATGAGTGGAAGTAGAGGGAAGGTCACTCTGAGTTGTAGGGTCATTATTCGGCAAAGATAATTGAACATTTGGTGAGGGAATAACTGAGGCTGTGGTAACTTTATGGAATTTCTTTCTAGTATAAACATGTAACTCATGTTGAGGATTATGATCCACTGGATTATGAATTGCTAGAAGTACTTCTCCCCCTGTTTCTGATAAGGTAACATCTGACAAAATAGGATTAGTAGTGTTGATCATAGTTTCCATATCAGAATTAGTTAAAGAAATGGGTAAAGTTTCCCAAAAATTATTTTCTTCAACTAAGTTCTCCCCCTAAAGAGAATTATTTTGAAAAAAAGAGTGATCCTCTACAAACTTGACATCCATGCTCTTAAAAAATTTCTGTGACAAGATTAAAGCTTTTGTACCCATGTTTATTGGAAACATACCCAATAAAAACACATTTTTCAGTTTTGGGATCAAGTTTTGAGTGAAACTATCTGGGACATGCACATAGCAAGCACATCGAAAAATCTTTAAAAGGAGAACAGCTGTTATCTTAGATGTGGAAAAATAATTTTTCAAGACTTGTAAAGGTGTTTTAAATTTCAGAAGTCGAGATGGCATTCTATTTATTAAATAATATGAGGTAAGGAGTCCATTACCTCAAAGATATTTAGGAAATTCATGGAAAACATAAGTGCTAGGGTAACTTCAAGTAAATACATATTTTTCCTTTTAGCAATATCATTTTGTTGTGGTGTGTCACAAAAAGTGGGTTAATACAGAATACATTTTTTCAGAATAAATGTTCTCAAATATTTGTTGAAATATTCAGTCTCATTATCCGTTCTTAGAATGTCATTTTTTTTTAAATTGATTTTCAATCATGTGGAAAAATCTTTAAATCGTTGTTCAACTTCAGATTTCTTTTTCAATAAATAAACCCAATATACTCGTGTGTGATCATCAATAAATGTTACAAATAATTTTTTTAAAGAAAGTGTGTTGGCTTTGAATGGGCCCCAAACATCACTATGCAACAAATAAAATAGTTTTGAAGCAGAATGTGATTTTATTGTAAACAAAACACGATAACTTTTAGATAAATTACACGCTTCACAATGAAGTTTTGAACAATCAATGTTTTAGATAGTTTAAGAAATAAAGATTTGAGATATGGAAAACTAGGATGCTCTAATCTTTTATGTCATAACATGACTTGATCATAGTCAAGTTTATACTTGTATTACCTAATCTATGAGTTGTTTTATTCGTAGAATCAGTTCCATCATAGTAGTACAGCTCATTTATTTCTCTAGCAGTTCCAATCATCTTCCCCGAGTTTCGGTCCTGAAAAACACAATTAGAAGGAGAAAAAGAATAGAATAATCAGAATCTTTAGATAATTTGCTAACGAAAAGAAGATTATATGTAAGTTTTTGAACATGTAAGGCAGATTTCAAAGAGATTTTTTCTGAAATTTTAATATTTCATTTTCTTGCAATACGTGAAAAACTTCCATCAGCTATTCTATTTTTTTCGGGACCGGAGCGTGGATAATACGAATCAAATAATTGAGAACAGCTTGTCATATTATCAGATGCTCTTGAATCAATGATCCAAGGAGTAGTACTTCCTAGAGCAGGTAAAACCAAAGGATTACTACCTGTTTATGCTATAGAACCGATAGGAGCATTAGATGATGAGCAAGATTTCAGCAGTTTAAGAAGATGACTTGATTGTTCTTTAATAATTTGGGATGACTCGGCCTCATTTGTTGTAGGTGTGTGTTCACCAGATTTTTTTCCCTTACCATTTGATGGTTTACCATGCAACTTCCAGCATTTTTCGCGAGTATGGTGTGACTTTCCACAATAGTCATATTGCAGGTTGTTTTTATCTTCTTCACGATGGTTGTGAGAAGTTTTCCTGCTTACTTGAGCTTCAAGAGTAGCTAGCGCTGATCCTTCCACGGACACGGTTGAACCTGCAGTCTTCTTCCCCAACATCACATGTCTCCGACTCTTTTCTCTTTTTTATCTTCGCACAAATTTTAACAATTAGAGGCAGGAGATTTCTTTCAATTATTCGGCCACGGACCTCATCCTATTCACGTTTAGACCTGCAAGAAATTTGAAGATTCGGTCAGTATCCACTATCTTCTTGTACTTGTTGTAGTCATCGTTTGATTTTCACTCATGATCATTGAATAAGTCTATCCGTTTAAGAGAATTGAAATATTTTGTCACAAAATTCTCACATTGGTAAATTTTCCCAAGTCGTAGAGTTAATTCGTAAACTTGGGATTGATTTCCAAGATCAGAGTACACTTCTGAAACATTGTCTCATAATGTATTGGCTGTAGAGTAACAAAAATAATTTGCACTTATCTCTTCAGTCATGGAATTGACCAACCATGTCATTACCATTGAGTTCTCTGCATCCCAAATGACATAAGTTATATCATTCACGTCAGTCTGCTTGGTATCACCTGTGATATAGTCAATCTTTCCTCTTCCTCGGAGATACATACTAATAGATTGTGACCATCGAAGAAAATTATCACTATTTAGTCGAATTGTAGTGATCTGAATGGGATGGTTTTCAGATGTATTTCTCTGAGGTACAGACTGAGATGGCTGAAGAAGCTGACTTGTCCTAGACGTAACTTCAGACATTTTAGAGATGTAGAACGGAGCGTGCAGCAGGATGACGAGATTCACCAGTCGAAGCAAAAGATTACCGCTTTCGCCGCCGAATGGACTTCGAGATGCGGAATCGCTTCGTCAACCACGCACGCGATCCATGCCAGCAAGAAATGATCATCTCGTTTCCTTCCCACTGAGCTCTGGTCGTAGTTGCTTCGCGACAAAGAAGCGGAAGAAAGGAAAGGTGGAGTTCCGGGTCTCTGCGCCGATCACGATCCAAACTACTAATTATATCGATCGCCGCCGCAAGCTCTAGGTTTTAGCGTTCTTGCTCAGAGGAAGACACCGTTGCGGATCAGACCTATTGTAGCCGCCACGAGCTCTAGGTTATAGAGATCTTGCTCAGAGGAAGACGCCCCTGCGGATCGGACTCTCTGATACCATGAAGAAATATAAGAGGTCTTATTCTTATTTATGCAAAGAGGGGTATAAATACTCATTAAAGGATTTACTGGTAAGGAAAGCAATAAAAGCAGAATACAGTAGACAAGGAAAGGAATAATAACAAATATAAGAGGCAGCTAATCTCCCTAATTAAGGAGAAAATAAATAGTGATTCCCAAGATCACTGATACAATTCATAACCCTCTAAATTTAGAGTATAACAAATATGGAATATACTCCTAATTATTTTCGAGATCTTTCAACAAATTTCAATTTCAATAATAATATTTAGGTTTCTTTTGTGGCTTGGGTTTTCTACTCCGGTATCTCAAAAACTTTTCTCGGGCTGCTGACCGCAAAATGATAGCAATTCACCAATGAATTTTGGAAAATCAGATTAATCATTACCATCCTAGCTTTGGGCTCTGTCTACCCTTCCTACCCTCAGTTTAGTTCCATGTTCACTCGGCTATGCTGATGGTTATGGGATCGGATTGAGTGGGTAAATGCCTATTTTTAATATTTTGATTTTTAGTTTAATATATATGTAATAGTTATGAGATCTTGTTCTTTGTGGACAATCTAAAATATTATTTGTTTAGATTATAATAATTTTTAAGCTTGCTAACTCTAATTTGAATCAATATAACCTTAAAATATAGTTTTTCTCAAAAAAGTTTCAACTAATAAATATTTTGAGGACTACAGACCACAAACCAAGAACGATTCGCAGAAGAAATTATATTAAAAAAAAAGGAAAAGATTTTCCCTTACTAACGTGGTCTCTCGTCTTCTTTGAACCCTGTCTTGTTTTCTGTTCACTTAGCTCTGTTGATGCATATTGGATGGATTGAATGGGAAAATGACTGTATTTAGCTTTTTAGGTTGTTTTAATATATAAGTAATAGTTATTCATGTATATAAGGTTGTATCCTTTTAAATAAATCATTATAATTATCAGATAAGCAATCAGCCGATGCATGTTGGTTTAAGTGGAATAGAGAAAATTTGCTTCAGTTTAATAACTTGTTAACATTAATTTAACTGTTCAAACATTAATATTAATGCAAGTTTGAGCTTTGTATATATTGAAATATTTGTAACAAGATATATAATTTTATAAAAAAATGAGTACAAGTCATACAATGGAGGGCAAAAGTAGGGGTCGCAGAGTGAGCTGCATAGAGGAAGTGCAGTACTATGGAAGCCGCACAAGTGAGAGCATAAAGATTAGCGTGGAACGGCACTGTTGGGAAGCTTGTCATAGTTAATTTAGATTCAAAATTATGTGCGAGGGATCACGATTAGCAGGGATCACGATTTGGACCTTAGTTGGTATTGTGGGACCGAGGGATTCACATGCAATTACTATAGAATGAAGTGTGGTATGTGAAGAAAACGGAGCGGAAAATTCTTTCTCAAATCTTATTCTCAACCTTCAACTATGCGGTTATATATAGGGCAACTATTCCCCTCTAATTTACAAATTTACCAAATTTATCTACCCTAATCATAGAAAGGAAATAATTCTAAAATAAATCGAAATAAACATAAATAGGAAGATAGTAAAACTCATCAAGGAGTTTCATAAATTGTCTCCAATTTATTCTTCATATGTTTTCTCAGAATTTCACTCCCCCTTCAAAGTTGGGTCATGTATCTTATAAAAATTCAGCTTAGTATTCAACTCAGTGAAGTTGTCTGAAGGTAGAGTTTTAGCGAAGAGATCAACTACTTGAATTTGGATTGGAATGTAGATCAAGCAATAGTGTTGTCATTTAACATTTTAGAGATAAAATGTTTATCAATCTCAATGTATTTTGTCCTATCATGATGCACATGATAGGACAAAATACATTTTATCGGTGAGTTGTCCTGCCCAACTAGCATCAGTTTAAATGCTGTAAGAAATTTGGTATTAGAGCTATGAAACAAATCCTGGCTCTCCTTCCTTTATCGGAGCCTCTCCCTGTAACTACAAGTCCCTAAACCCCTTCTTTGGATCTTATCGCTGTAGCCGGCTCCCTGCAAACTTCTCGCAGATAAGCCGCAGGTAGCAACTAGAGTAGTTGCAGGTTTAGATAGCAGCTAGAGCAGCTCTACAGATTACTCCCAGAGCAGTGTGAACTCCTTCCAAGCAGTCCTCCCCGCTCGCTTTCCAGAAGAACTAGATCTTCTCCCTGCAGAGCCGTCTCCAGGTTCCTGTTTCTTCTCCTACTAGGATTCCTGTAGATCGCCAACCGCAGAGATCTTCTACTGCAAGAGGTCTTCTCCCACATGAGATCTTCTTCTGCTAGGATTCCTGTAGACCGCCATCCATAGTGATCTCCTCCCTATAGGGCCTTGTTGGATCTGTGCAGGTGGAAATCAGAGCAGCAGCCCCCAAAATTCCTACAACAAGTTGCAGCAGCCCATCGAGCAGCCACTCAACAAGCAACAGTCAAAAATCCCTTCTTTTATGATGAAGTAGATAATGAAGATGTCTAATTCTATTTTGGAGGTTAGTTCTGAATCAAAGACCATGAATTCCGTCCAAATAGACCTAGAATTCTCTACCTTTATTATTTATCATAAACTCAATGGCCATAATTCCTTCAATGGTCACAATTCCTTTTTATGTTCGTTTATGAAAATGAAAAAGAAGAATATCTTCAATGGTCAGAATTCTCTACCTTTACTATTCTTGAGCTCATTGATTCTTACCATAGCTCATGAAAGATCCAAATATGACATGGTCATGTCTTGGTTCCTATGATCACAGAGATTGGAGAAAATTTCTTGTTTTATAAGACAACATAGTATATTTGGGAAGCATCACGCGAGACTTATTCCGGTACCGAAGAATTTGCAAACTTGTTTGAGATTGAGACAAAATTGTGCGAGCTTCAATAAGTTAAGTGCGACTCAATACTTCAACATGCACGAATTATTGTTTAGTGTTGGACATGTATGATATTAATATATGGAAGTGCCCTCAAGATTCTATGTTGTATAAAAATAATAGTGGAGAGAAAGATGATGATCAAGTTCTTGTTTCGTTTAAATAAGAACATAAATGGGATCAGAGGAAGAATCATGATGATGAAGCTTCTCCCTACCATTAGGAAAGCCTTTGCTGAAGTTAGAAGAGAAGAAAGTTGGAAGAAGCTCGTGTTGGCAAGAAGTGAGGATTCATCTAGCACTGAAGGCTCTGATACCATGAAAAGAAAATGAGGAGAAAATTTTCTCTTAAATCTTAATCTCGATCTTAAACTATGAGGTTACATACATAGGCCATCTATTCCCTTCTAATTTACAAACTTACCAAATATATATACCCTAAACATGAAAATGAAATAATTCTGAAATAAACATAAATAATAAGAGAATAAAACTCATCGAGGAGTTTCCTAAATTTTCTCCAATCAAATCCTCCTATATTTTCTTAGAATTCCACAGTATGGCATATTGATAATTAATGAATATATATCGTATTGCATAATGATAATTAATTTATAGATGAATGTTAGCTATAAGATGTGACAGTCCCATTTTGGTTACCCAAGGGAGAGGAAGCGAAGAATCATAAAAGTGGAAGCGAGGAGCCGAGCAAAGTGGAGAAGAATCGAGAATGTTGGAAAACTGAACTAATGGGAAATGAAGAGAAAGGGTCGGGAAACTAGGAAGGTAGATTTCACTCTTTAAAACGTCGCAGTCAGAACTGAGCGGCTTGTCTATGGTAAAGGAAGATGGGAGGAGAGGAAGAAACCGAAGGAGAAGATGAAGGATGGCTCGCTCTTTTCTCTTACCATATAACAACATCATTGGGTGCGTTTGTTGAAGGAAGAAGATGAATGGAGGGAGAAGGGAAACCGTCAAACCCTAACAGAAGGAAGGGGGTATCGTTTCTTCTAGAGGTAGCATCGAGTCTGACACTTGACATTGAAATTGAAGGAAGAGATTGAAGTACCTACACGCATGATCGTTTAGCATCCTGTGCAAGGAAGTGAAGAACCAAAACCCTACGAGCAGGCGAGGAAGATGACAACAGCGCTGTCGAGTAGGAAGCTTCTCTTGACTATTCCAAGTTCTTCGAGCAGGAAATCTTTGTGTGGCTTTATCTGTACGAAGAAGAAAAGGAAACATCCAACACAGAAGGGAGAGGAGCTTTCTCAGGTCTTGCTCTCATAATAAAGTTTAAGCCGAAATAAAGTATTTTGAGTTAAGGGAACTGAACTGTGAGGTTAGGGTTTATTCTAGTAATTGATTAATTTTTATTATATTATTTCATTAATTATTAATTGTAAATTTTAATTAAATCAGGATTCAAGTTATGGAGGTTTTATTTTAAGATGGAGAGAGGGTAGCGACATCAAGAAAGGTTAGAGTTTTATTTTTTTTTCCAAAGTGTTTATTAGTGCAATGACAAAACTTAAAGTTTAATCATTTAAGTTCTCAGTTAAATAATGTAATGCGATAATAATTAATAAATTAAATTAAAACATAATTAAGTAAATTTAGGGTTGAATATTTTATACGTTTCAGAAGTGATACAAGTTTAAGAGCAAGCAAATCGTTTATGATTGAGGTGAGTACTCATATTTTTTAGCTATAATAATATTTTATTTCTTTTCGACCAAATACATTTACAGTTATTATTATAGTACCGCATATATATGATTTATAAGTTTATTGAATTTTGTTTATATTGTAAGAATGATTTGTGAGCTCATCTTTGTTTAAAATATTATTGAATTTTGTATGGATATAAAATGATATATGTATGCTAGTGATATAATAAGATTCATTGATAACATCTCAAATGTTAATATTGATTTATTAAAATATTAACTGACATACATTTTGTTCTTATATTGTTGTAATTTAGGAATATGAGTATTTACTGGTTTTTTTAGCTTACTGATATTTTTAAAATAACTTTTCAGCTTAATTTAATTGATTAAGAGAGGAGCGAAAGAATGAAAAAAGTTTATAAAAGATACAGACAACCAGAAATGAGGTAAATTTAAAAACATTAATTTAATTTAATTTAATTGGTGGTTCTTTCATTATATTAATAAATAATTATAAACAATGAACATCGAAATTTTATTTTTCATCTTTTGACCGTTTGTTCATGTCTTGGTTAATTTCATAAAACGGGGTCGAGTCGTGATAAAAGTGGTATCAAAGCAGTGTTTAAGAATAATTAATTAAATCGTGATAAAAGAGCCAAAATAATAATCATAAGAAAATTTTAATAGTAATAAAAATTTAAGTTTACTCAAATTAGTAATTATTTCATTTCAGACATAAGGTTACACCCGAAATTTTAGGAGAAAGGAATCCGATAGAAAATTTATGGATAACTAATGTTGACCTACTTAACGAGATGTGACTTGCAGTCCATTTATAAATTTTGAAAATGAAATTTTTATAAGTGACGAGGATTGCGACGGTCCTATTTCGGTTACCTAGGTGAGAGGAAGCGAAGAATCATAGAAGTGGAAACGAGGAGTTGAGCAAAGTGGAGACAAGGCAAGAAGGTCGGGAAAACGAACTAATGGGGAATGAAGCAAAAGGGCAGAAGGTCAGAATAACCCGTGTGCTTAGCTTTGTTTAAATTATTATTGAATCTTGTACTAGAATATTGAATGTTATGCAAATGATAATGAAATATTTATTTTTCAAAAGGTGATATTTTTTGTAGTATGTTTGTATGTGCATGTTTGACTATAATGGAGTTACATTTTGATGGTACTAGTGAGAGAACAATAAGGTACATGTACATGTATGTGAAAAAGGACATTTATATTGAACTATCTTAAGTGACATAATTTTAAGACAATGCTCATGTGATGATTGGATAGATATATAAGTATATTAATATGCTATTGATATAGTAAGATTCATTGATATCTTCTTAAATTTAATAATGATTTATTAAAAGTTTAATTGGTATTCATTTTGTTTTTTTTCTTATATTGTTGTAGTTTAAGAATATGAGTATTCACTGACTTGTTTAGCTTACCGTTATTTTTAAATTAATTTTTCAGGTTAATTTAATTGATTAAAAGATGATCGAGAGAATGAGAAATGTTTATAAAAGATGCAGACGATTAGTAACAAGGTAAATTTAAATATATTGCTTTAATTTAATTTAATTTACTTAGTGACTCTTTCATTTTATTAACAAAATTTTATTTCTCACCGACCGACCGTCTTTTTTCTTCTTGGTTAATTCCAAGTCTCGGGTCAGGTCGTGATAGAAGAAGATAGAATAGAAGTGAGGATAACCTAAATTTTTATATTCATTGAATCTTTATTACTACTTTAAGACATCATATATAGGGTAGGTTTGTTAATTGCACTAAAGTATTTTAAGCTTGTACGGCAAGAAATAATGTCTTCCTATTACATAATTGAATCATAATTTAAATATGCTCAAAAGCTGAATGAACATGTGACAAAGTTTAATTTGGAGAAGATTATGATGACGGTGTTGTACGTATGGAAAAGTCAATGATCTATATAAAATACTGGGAAATATTCCCTGAGAAGATTTTTTTCCCCATGATTTCGTTTTTGCTTATTTTTATATGTAGACAAATATACATACAATACAACGAAGCATTCCTTATGTTAAATACAAAAGCTTGTTCTATTTAAATGATTTTGTTAATGCCCTCAGGCTTTCATACTTATAATAAGAGAAACATATTTTATTTTCATGAACACATCCTCAGTAGGAGTATTTTAATATCATTTTTCTTTCTCTACATTTTCCCCTTATGAATGCCGCCTATCCAACTCTTTATTGATTGATATAATTTTTTGCTCGTATCTTGATCTAGGATTGTATGTACAAAGCAATAATTTTGTTTTTCTTTTTGGGAGATTTAACGAACCAGTCGGTAAAGATAAGCTCATTTAGTGTGTAAGCTATGTGTGTATAAAAAAATGCATATTCTCTTCCTTATCTGTAGTATTAATTATACTATTATTAGGTGAATTTGTGGCAAGTGGCAGTGATGATGGGAGATTGTTTATTTGGGAGAAGAGAACAGGAAGACTGGTTAAAGTGCTTCTTGGAGATGAAACTGGTACCTTTTCTCCCTTGGTCGGTATTTTTTTTCTTTTAAATCCTTTTCTATGTTAAACTGTTCTTTTCCCTAGTTGTCAACTGTGTCCAGTGCCATCCATTTCATTGTGCCATTGCAACTAGCGGAATCGATAGTACAATCAAGGTAAATATTATTGAAATACTGTCCAGTTATTTTCAATCATGTATCATAAAAGCCAGGGGCATTTACATTCATAGCACACAATTCTTACATATTTACATATCTCACATTTAAACTTTCGTATTTACACACAACACTCAAAACTTTAATAGCACATCAAAATAGGACTATTACCATTTTTCATGCATAGGTTTAAGGCACCAAAGTGTAATGTTTGTAAAAATGAATTTTTTGGTCTGAGATATTTAATACCTAGGTATGTTAATTTCCCTAAAAACTAATGTTTAACTGGACATTTTGTACAGATGTGGAGCCCACTTGCGCAAGTTCCCTCAATGGTTGCTGGAGGTGTAGCAGGACCAGAGTCCGCTGATTTTCTTAGCCTCATGGAAAATAATCAGCACAAGTTATTGCATAATCGTGAGGCTTCTTTGTAAGATATCATTGCACTCATATGACTGAAATAATAGCTAACATTTTTGAACTGATTAGATTTTTTATTTTGCATAAGTCATAATTTTCCATATTCAGCTTGATATTTTAGTTATGCTAATTATATGCTTTGTACAGTTACATCAGATACAAAGTAGAAAAACATTTTTTTATAATTTGTATTCAAATGTGATATGAAGTTGTTTGTGTACAAAATTTCATTTGGTATTAACATGCTACAATCATTATTTGTTAGGGGCATTTACTTACATACGACTCAATTCCTATGTATTTACATATCTAACACCTAAACTTTTCTTTTTTACTTAATACCACCCAATTCTTTTACATATCACATAAAAAACCCACCATTCTAACTTCCGAATAGTGAAATACACCTTTTTATGCATAGGTAATGTGGCTTGTTTGTAAGAATTGAGGTATAGGTGTTAGATTTGTAAATACATAGGAATTGTGTGGTATGTATGTAAATCTTCCTTATTGTAAACTTCGGAGGATTGTAGAGTGTGTAATTTACTTGTACACGGCTATTTAATAGTCTGCCTTCCATTGTTTTCGTTTCTAGTAATAAAGGGATCACTGCCGGGCTTTATTAGTTCTCTAGTTTGAAATGTAGGTCTCATGTTGAATAGGCTGGCGTAAATTTCTTCACAATGTAGACATTTTAAACCTGATTAGTGAGATAAATTCGTAGCTACTTTAATCTTTATAATTGAGCATTTGTAAACTTTGTTTAGATTGGGGGTAGCTAGTTTTATACTTCTAATAGTTAATTTTACAGAAAACTACCGTTTTTTTTTTCTTTTGGCAAGCATTCCCTACTCTCTTTATTCCATTTCTGCTTTACAAAAGAATGTTATTTCTGCTACCTGTATCTGTTAATTAACAGGGATGCCGCTCATTGTCTTTTTTACCAATTTTTTTGAATTAAATTTCTTACAGGCCTTTTGACTTCCTTGAGAGATTTAGGATGCATGAGTTTGCTGAAGGAACCTTACATCCTTTCGAATGTGCTCAGAGCTGATTATTGGGATCATACCTCTTATCAACCTCCATTTTTTTTCCAAGGTGCATAGTTTTATTTACAATTATATTAATCATGAATTTTGCTCTAGATGCTATATATTTGGTACTTCATTTTTTAAATACACGGTTTTATTGATGGATGATTGTTGTATCAGATTGTCATTTTCTAGTTCACAGTAATGGGATTGTAAAAGTAGCTTTCATCTACTTCAATGGTAATGTTAACCCGTATATTAGGGATAAATGCGTAGAAATTAGTTATCGGAGTAGTTCAATTGAGATGCAAATCAACAACTGCTAATAATATATTATAAAGTTGTGATGTAGAGTGGCATGATGGAAGATTTGCAGAAGACTTGAAGTGTTTAGGCACTAGTGACTAGGTTTAGCTTCAAATCGGGTAGTTGAAATGAAGCTTGGGTATTGAAATGCTTAGTATTTGGCTCTTAATCATAAGCTATATTTTTTGGGTTGAAAGTAGGTTGGCTGCTAATGTATCTTGCTCAACTATAATCTGCATTTTGGTTCACTCCTTAACTAAGTGATATCAGAGCCAATAGTTTAATTGAGATTGAATGATTCGTGTAGTTTTCGGCTTCCTTATCTCTTGAATGGTTTTTGTCTTGACTGTGTCAGGTTCAACGGTTGGTGACTACCACACTGCCACCATATGATTTCGTGGGCTCTTGCTGCATGATTATCAGTGATTTTGAAAAGTTTATTTCAGGGAGAGTGATGACACTTTTTTTTTTGGAGGTGTATTTGAAAAATGTGGTCATAGAAATGCCAAGTGATCAGTTCTTACTCATAAGCCCGAGCTTTTTGGTAGAAGAAGGTTTGACAACCAGTGTATTTGACCAAATCATGTCCTCCATTGGGTCATTCTTCTCACATGAAGCAGTTGGTGTGGAATCAATTGATCAGTCCTTACCCATAAGTCAGGAGAAGTATGCTAATTTTCTTAAAGCAAAATTGATTTGAGTTTAACAAGAGAAATGGTAAGAATTATGAAAGAAAGAAGAAACGACACAAGCCAAGAAAAAGATAGTGTGGATCTCAATTATGAAGCACTGAAAACCACAAAATAGTCATTTAGAACATCTTGCTTGTAGTCTATGAATATCACAAGCTAAGAAAATGGTAGCTTGAAGGTCAAGGATGAAGCATCTTATGGATCTTGAAAACTACAAAATACTCATTTATAATGCTTTGATTGTAGTCCATGAATATAGGGGAATGGCGGTGAATTTTTTTGATTCCCATCAGAGGAAATGCAATCTAAACCAGAGTGATATAAGGTTTTATGGAGGAGTCACAATGAGGAGATCATGTTAGCATTTACATTGGATGGTCACTAGGATTGCGATGAGAATATTTTAGTGTAATTTCCTTCTAAAGAGTCTTATGATCACAAGATGAGGGTCGTTAGGTTCAACCCTTCTACTGTTATTTTGAATTGTTCTCTTAAAAATTTTATCTTTTGTGGTAGCAAGTAGGTGACCATTCTTTCAGTCATCTTCCTTATTTTGCTGGATTGTTACACAGAGTATAACTTTTTTTTTTTTTTTGAAATATGAGAGAAAATGATTATTTTTTTCGAAATATGAGAGGGAATGTTTAGAAGACTTTGAACATTCTAATTTAAACATTATGTTGAATTTTGATGTTGATAAAGGTGGGAATTATGGTATTTACATCACTTTTAATTTTTAGTAAAAGATTCATGACTGCAATTTTCGTTAAAGAACCCAATTCCCTCAAGCATTAGAGGTTTTAGGTGTAAATGATCATCTCTAGGTGTTGCTATAAATGAGAAAGAAACGTCTATTAGTTCTTGGTTATTTTTAGAAATTTGCTATATTTGTGTTTGTGTAACTCACAAATATCACAATAAAATTCTTTAATAATATTTTTTTTTGAATGATAAGGGAAACATAGTTTTAAGAATAACAAAAGAATGATGACTAAGATGTGGTGGAATTGTATCCTTTCTTTACAAAAATTAAACCTTTTGGAAGGGAAGGATTACACTATAATTTGTGTGGAGCTTCCTTGATTATTAAATTCCTTTGGGTGGTAGAGATCCTCTTTTTCTTTCTTAGAAAGCCCAATCATCCTCCTTGTCCTGCTCCTAAAATACATAATATGAAGGATAAAAATAATGCTGCATGTTTTAATCTATATTTAGCTTTTGGATAGATAACATCTTGTTGAATAATTTAGATACATAACGGATATTTTGAACTGTGAGATGTTTTTTTATAACAATGTCCTTTGGTCCGCCAACAATAGTTAAGAATCCATAAGTCATAATTATTTTCTTTTTGCTATGATAATGAGTAAATAAAATAATGATTTAAAAAATGTTTAATAGATTGAAGTATTTTGTTATGGATCATCCTCGTTGCTTTGTTGATGAGACCTTGGTTTTGATCATGTGGATTTAGTTTGCATCATTTACTTTAGAGTATGCCATATTTTCTTTATTGAATGACAGAACATGCTTGTGTCATTTAGTTTAGGAACTATGAAATTCCCAAACAAGAACATCACTATAGAATCCCTTTCATTTGAGCGTTGAACGTGAAGTTGCTTTGGAAAGGTTTGGTGTCTAATAAATTGTAACAACTCAGATTCTCACCCATTCTAGTACTATTCTTCCCTAAGGATGCTTAACTACAAAATTATGACCAGATCCGGTGCGTTAGTGCTAGTATATTGCACCTTAGGATGGGTCACATCCTTGGAAGCAACATTTCACGACCCGTTCCAAGTCCTTGGAATTACGAAGTTGAAACTGTCGGTTGGACGGATGAAAACAATCTAATAGTTTCATTTTTTAATTAAAATAAAATCCTAAGCACAAAAGAGTCATTTTATTTATAAAATTTAACTTATAACAAGTTCGAAAATATTTTTAAATACTTATAACTAACAGAAAATAAAAACTAACATATAGCACCCATCAGCATGCGTTCTTCGACGCTTGTACACATACTCTCAAGGATCTATCTAGCAGTTGCTAAGGAGCAGAGAATTTTCAAGTTGAACAGGTGTAGGTTTAACCCAGAAAACTTTTTTTCAATTACTTAATAGCTTCATAGCATCAAAATCTTTCTGAATTATCTCAAGTTTTGGGTGACCATAAAGAATTTTTCCACTAGAGCAAAACGCCAAGAAGACACAAGAGTACTACTGGTTTCAACCTCAGAGAGAAAAAAAACAGGTTTCTCATTTTTTTACCAAGTTTTTTAATGAAAGTGTGATCACCACCACCATCAAGAGCCTCGTGGAAGGATTGTGGAACATTGCAGGACTTACCGATACCAAAATCAGCTCTGAACCTGAAAGAGGGGTATGAGTAGGATTAGGAAAGTCGCAGACAAGGGCAGTGGCATAGGAACGGAGCGTCGAGGCCATCTCCATAGGCAAGATGACCACGCTAAGATTATGGAGCGGCTTGGCGAGCCGCGACAATCTGGGAGGCGACGCGAGCAAACTTTGGGCGCGTCCAATTGCGAGACGAAATCGTCTGTCGTGCAGGGAATGTGAGCAAACAAGTGCGTTGTTAGTTAGGATATGACGTATGAAAGGAAGACGTGCGAAATAGGAAGACGTCGTGATCGTCTTCTGGTAAGGCAAGCAGTCAAATGCCATTGGGCTGGAGAAACGACTTGCTAGCGAGCGTCGTTGACTGAGAGAGAAGATCTGCGAGCATACGTGAAATCATCGTCGTGGGAGACGACGGAGAAAAGGAGTGAAGCCGATAGTTTCGACGTCGGGAATCGTCATCGGGCGAAACTCTAGCAGAGCCCGCTACCGACGCCATCATCATATTATCTAATTTGTCTTATTATTATTATATATATATATATATA
>JXCR01140791.1:388617-411643 GCA_002079205.1 Phalaenopsis hybrid cultivar
GATAAACAGAGCCACAGCCAAGCTCCCAACAGGAGACAAACCTAAGCCAGCTCAACCAGGAACCCAGCTAAAGCCAGCCCACAACCAGGAACCCAGCTAAAGCCAGCACCCCCAATTAGAAATAAAACCAAAGCCAGCCTCCATCTATAAGTAGAACCAAAGCCAACAAAGGTAACATGAGCCAACACAGCCCGCATCTTAGAGCCAATCCAACTTCAGTAAGAAACAAAGCCGAAAAATCGAACTCATCAAGGCATCAAAGCCAAACACAAGCTCCCAACAGGAAACAAACTCAAGCCAGCCCAAACAGGAACCAGAAATCAAACTTGAGTTCAACAAGAAACCAGAAGCCAAAATTGAGCTCAACGAAAACCCAAAAGCCAAAATCAGAGCTCAACAATATCAAAACAAGCCCAAGCATTGATATAATCTTATATTTTAGTAGCAATTAAAGTTCCAGCCACCCGTAGGCAAAAACCGAGCCGTCCAAAGCCAAGAAACAACCTGCATATCTAAATCTTTCACGCATGAAACAGTTCCAACAGATGTTTGAACAGGGGTGATGCCGCATGAGGAGCTAAATCAAACTCCATATATGTATGAGAAATAGAAGAAGCTCTTTAACATTCATTTTAAGCAAAAACAGGTCATAAAATGCTAAAACCGAAATCCCAACATGCTTGCAAGAAGTGCTAGAATCATTTCAAAGACATATCTCAAGTTTCCTATAAGAGAGCGACACCACAGCTTCATCTCAGCCAAGTAAAAAAAAAAGCATGCTGTATCATCCAACATAAACAGGCTCAAAGCCTCGGCCAAGAGGAAAACCGCAAGGAAGCAAGGCACCAGAAGAAGGGGGAAGAGAGGAGTACCTCGAGAGTGCTAAAGCACAACAGCACAGGCAACCAAATCTAAGAAAAAGAACCTTCCCTCAAAGTCTCCTCTAGCTAAAACTTTCAACAACAACCTCCAAAAAAAAGAACCAGGAACCTCCCTTATAGGCAGGGAAAAGGGAAGAAGAGAAAAGAAAGCCACCCCAAGTGTCCACGACACTCGAATCGGGACAAAAAGCCAAAAGAGAATCCTCCCTGCCTACAGAAGACGAAGCCAACGGCGCTTCTCGGACCGAGCGGCCGAGGCCAGTGGCAAAGAGAGAAAATATCGGGAAGAGGAGAAGAAGAATGTCACTCTAGTGTACCAGGGAACCAGNCCGAGTGAAGAGCTCCAGACAGCAACAGCATCACAAGTGTCTGAGTTCCACGAAAGAAAACCTGCAGTAATAATGACAAAGGAAAGAAATAGTGCCCGTGAAAGTAGAGATTGAGTTAATGAAGCCAATAAAACCCGTAAACTCAGGAGCAAAAGCTGGCACCCAAAGAAAGTACCACAAAACCAAAAGTAGGTACTGTCATAAATATAACCCCAACTGAGAGCCAATAGAGCCTGAAGTAGGAAAGGAAATATAAGGACAGCCTCAATGAAATTCAGGGCCAAACCATACCACCAAAAAGATAATAACAAGCTAAGAGGAGACATCCCGACGAACATATGGGGCATCAATCTTGTCACCAACCAGCAAAGTATTTAAAGAAGGGGGGATCAGATCCCACCCAACAGTTACTAGTGGCGCTACCTAAAATAGCAAGCCAATTTGCGGGTTGATTTCCCTTCCAATAATTGGAACTTCATATCACATTCATATTAGAGATTAAGTTTTTAATCCTCTTAATATAATAGAGGATCTCTCAAGGGGCCTCGACACTATTGGCAAAAATGTCAACCAAAATGCGATTGTCACATTCAAAGATAATAAAATAACAGCTAAGAGAGTGAGCTATCATGACAACCATCAAGATGGTCTGAGCCTCCGCCTCCATAGGAGTGTCGGCGTAAGAGGTAAGAGGGGGAGGAAAAGAAAAGAATACAGTTTCCAGCAAAATTTCTAGCAATGCCCCCACAGCCCGCACTATTAAATTTTCAACTCCCATCGGTGTTAAACTTTACCCAACCCCTGGGAGGAGGCCTCNTTTTTTTAACTGACTATAAATTTTTGTAGTATTATGGTCAATCTTCATTATTTCGAGTTAAAATAATCGGAACACGAAAGAAATTTTTTTTTTTTCGTGTTCGGCTTGTTTATATATCGAGCGTAAAAAAATAGTTTGGGTTCGTTTCATTTGTTAATTGAACAACGTGAGTTTCTTAATGAGTAGAACACATTGTTTGCAAACGCGCGGTTTTGGCAGCCCTAATGCACACTAAGGGTGCTTGTTTTTTAAAGGGTTACTAAGGATGCACTTTCGGGAATGGTGGCATTGCAGTGCAATCTGGACCGCACTATGTATTCTCTAAAAATTATGGTGAAAATGTGCACCTTACACCTGAGTTGGCCCAAGTGCAATGGTTGCTAGGAAGATTAGGTCTAACATTCTGAAAACTAAAAAATATTTATAATATTCATCGTAGTTTCTCGAAGAATGCCTTCTTCTGTAGCAACTTAACAATTGCTTTTTCAAACACTTGTAAACTCTAATTTTGCTCGATAACATTAGTTGCCCTTAAGAGCTTTTTTGTGCTGCATATATTTTCTTAAAAAAATGTGGTAAAGTAATAATGGAGAGAGTAAATTCTTAGAAAATTACAATAGGAATTATAAGTATATATTAAAAAAAAGTTGAAATTTATGGTTGGAATTATAAATATATATTTTTTAAAAAAAATTACTATTTCTATCACAATGAGTGAACTATAATAAGCCAGGTTGGAAAAAATAATTTTTCATTACATAAATCTTTAAAAAGTAGTGAGAAATAAGTTTCTCAAACATAGTTGATAGTTTGAAACACGAAGCAGTACCAAATCGACCCTAATAATTAAGAGCATTTTTGTGGTCGAAAATTGTTCATATGATATATGGCACCTAAAAATATATATATTTAGGCTCCGTTTGGAGCAGCTTATTTGGTGCGGTGGTGCTTGAAAATGCATCTGATATGTTTGGGTAAACTGTGTTTTGGCAGCTTATGCGTTTTCAAAACGCCAAAAACAGTGTTTTCACACCGCACCTATCTAGGTGCGGTGGTAACTTTGTGGCAGCAGTCTGACTTTTAAAAAAAATAAAAATTTATAATAGCCACCGCACCTAACTTATCAACAGATTATTTTTAATCAGCTCATCAGTAAATTATTCAATAATCTGCAGCTGCCTCAAACAGACTCTTATTAGTTACATTTATTGACAAGTTAAGACTGTTAGAGCACTTCATCAAAATAATTCCTGGCATTTAGGTGGGAAAGAAAACGACGTTCTTAAGGACTTCTTTATCAATGTTCATTAAAGTGGTATTTACGTGAACTTAAAATAGCTACCAAAGAGAATTTATATGGAGCATTATCCTTTTAGAATGATAATCTATTATCATCTTAACATATATTTTAATATTTATCGTAAATAACTATAAGCGAATGCAGTTCTTTTGACGCTTTGCATTCCGCTTCAGATGGTTTTAGTTGAGTCGTCTATTTCTTATTTCAAAGATCCTAATATTCTAATTAATNGTTTTAACCCTGAAAACTTTATTTAAATCTTTCTGAATTATCTCAAGTTTTGGGTGACCATAAAAGAATTTTCCCAGTAGAGCAAAACGCCAAGAAGGCGCAAGAGTACTACTGGTTTCAACCTCAGAGAGAAAAAGGGCAGGTTTCCCATTTTTTTTACCAAGCTTTTTAATGAAAGTGTGATCATCACCACCATCAAGAGCCTCGAAGGATTGTGGAGCATTGCAGGATTTACCGATACCAAAACCAGGCTCTGAACCTGAAAGAGGCGTACGAGTAGGATTAGGAAAGTCACAGACAAGGGCAGTGGCATAAGAACGAAGCGTCGAGGCCATCTCCAGATTCTGGAGTGGCTTGGCGAGCCGCGACAATCCGCAAGGCGACGCGAGCAGACTTTGGGCGCGTCCAACTGTGAGACGAAATCTTCTGTCGTGCAGGGAATGTGAGCAGACAGGCGCATCGTCGGTTAGGAGACGATGTGTGAAAGGAAGACGTGTGAAACAGGAAGACGTCGTGATCGTCTTCTGTTAAGGTGAGCAGTCAAACGCCATCAGGCTGGAGAGACGACTTGCTAGCGAGCGTTGTTGACTGAGAGATCTGCAAGCGTACGTCAAATCATCATCGTGGGAGACGACGGAGAAAAGGAGTGAAGCCGATAGTTTTGACTTCGAGAATCGCCATCAGGCGAAACTCTAGCAGAGCCCGCTACCGACGCCATCATCATATTATCTAATTAGTGTTATTATTATTATTATTATTATTATTATTATTATTATTATTATTATTATTATATATATATTAAGGGAAAGAGCTTCTCGTGGCTCCCTACGTGTTAATATAAATTAAAAATACAAAAAGAGGGAGGGAATAAGGATCATCGTCTAAAAACAAAATAAAAATCCTGTGGTTCATTTATCCACGTTACAACTCCACACCAAAAGGATAAAAAGGAAAAAGTGTGCCCAAAAAAATATTAAATCCAGTATACCAAAGTAATCGTATACCTCACAAAAGATGTACACCAAAAAATTAAGAAAAAAAACGAAGACCGAGTGAAGAGCTCCAGGCGGTAACAGCATCACGAGCGTCTGAGTTCCACGAAAGAAAACCTGCAGCAATAATGACAAAGGAAAGAAAGAGGGCCCGTGAAAGTAGAGATTGAGTTAATGAAGCCAATAAAACCCGTAAACTCAGGTGCAAAAGCTGGCACCCAAAGAAAGTACCACAAAACCAAAAGTAGGTACTGTCATAAATATAAGGTGAGCGGCAACCACCACCCCAACTGAGAGCCAATAGAGCCTGAAGTAGGAAAGGAAATATAAAGACAACCCCAATGAAATTCAAGGCCAAACCATACCACCAAACAGATAATAACAAGCTAAGAGGAGACATCCCGACGAACATATGGGGCATCAATCTTGTCACCAACCAGCAAAATGTTTAAAGAAGGGGGGATCAAATCCCACCCAACAGTTACTGGTGGCGCTACCTAAAATAACAAGCCAATTTGCGGGTTGATTTCCCTCCCAATAATTGAAACTTCATATCACATTCATATTAGAGATTAAGTCTTTAATCTTCTTAATATAATAGAGGATATCCCAAGGGGCCTCGACACCATTGGCAAAAATGTCAACCAAGATGCGATTATCACATTCAAAGATAATAAAATGTCTGCTAAGAGAGTGAGCTATCATGACAGCCATCAAGATGGCCTGAGCCTTCGCCTCCATAGGAGTGTCAGCATAAGAGGGGGAGAAAAAGAAAAGAATACAGTTCCCAACAAAATTCTTAGCNAAAAGAAAAGAATACTGTTCCCAGCGAAATTCTTAGCAATGCCCCCATAGCCCGCACTATTAAAGTTCCAACTCCCATCGATGTTAAACATTACCCAACCTCTGGGAGGAGGCCTACATTTCACCAAAACCGGGAGAAGAGATCTCTCAGTCATGACCATAGGCCCCATAGAAAGAAAATAGTTAATGCCCAAAAGAAGTTTTTTTTAGCATTTCCCGTCCTTCAAAGCTTATTAATATAGGCAATAATATTAGTAAAGATCATCTTATTCTAAATGACTTTACCCTCATGTATAATATCATTACGAGCCATCCAAATAAACCAGCATATAATGTAAGGGTAGACTTGCAAAAAATATTTTTGATTTCGATCCGGATTGCAAATCATAGTGGTAAGCAAAAGATTCCGCTCCGGATTCACAATAGTGTCAAACCACATTCCAACCTTCCTCCATATAAAAAGTGAAAAGGGGCAAGAAAAGAAAATATGCTCAACAGTCTCCTTCACCGAGTTACACAAACAACAACGTGAAGCAAATCTCAAACCCTTCATTTTTAAGATATCATCACATGGAATAACAAAGTGGAAAATCCGTCAAGCCAGAAAAGAAATAGAGGGAGTTAATGCCGAACTCCAAACACCCTCTCCCCAAGGGAGCTTTTGAAAATTATATAAGGCGGAATATAGAGATTTGGTAGTGGAGCAAGAAATAGAAAATTTCAACGTAGGAGTATCTTGCAAATGAGGCTTAATAGGAATGATGGAAATAAAACTAGCTCCTTCGAAACCCAGAAGATTAAGGAGAAGAGGAAAATTCCAATGGTCATCCACCAAAGTATCAGAAACCGTAAGACTTGAAAACCGTGTATTCTTCATTTCAAGCATTACATGGGACCAACAGTCATGCCAAAAGGAAATGAAATCATTTGCCTAATCTATATGAAATCATTTGCCTAATCTCTAATATGAAGCATTCTCTTCCACTTAGTGGAATCCCCCAACCGCCAATTGATCAATGTTGGATGAGAGGAGTGGCAATATTTCCCATGCATGAAAATGACCCAAAAGGGATCACCTTTCCGAAAATTAAACCATTCTTTAAAAACATTAATATCAGCAATATGGTGCAGAGATTTGAAATACAGACCACCAGCATAGAGGGGTTTGCAAATATTCTTCCAAGGCATTCATCTTCTACCTGAATGATTCCCCACCCATAAAAACTTATTGAAACATCTTTCGAGGCTCAAAAGAGTGTTTTTCTTGAGTTGGAAAACTTAAAGAGTATATAAAGGAAGAGAATGCAAGATACTCCTAAGCAACGTAATTTTACCCCCAAATGAAAGGAAATTATTTTTTTCAATCCAAGATTTTCTTCCGCACCTTTTCCACCACCTCATCAAACTGAACTCGTCTCTTCCTTCCCTTAAGTAAGAAGACCCCCAGATATTTAAGTGGAAGGGTAGAAATAGAGAATCGAGTAAAATTGACAATCTAGCACGCATTAAAATAATTGACCGTATTTTTCATGTATAAGTTGCATTTATTGACATTAAAAAAAAAATCAGAGACAGATTGGAAGTTCATCATTAAACTGTGAATATCTCTCACCGCTTTTTTGCTAGCATTAGAGAACAACATCATATCATCGGCATACGCTAAATGTGTTACCAACGTATTGGATTTATGAGCGTATTGCAAAATGCGGTTTCTCCTGAAAAGGTTATTTAAAAGGCGAGAAAGATAATCAAATATTAAAATGAAAATAGTAGGGAATAAAGAGTCACCCTGCTTAATTTATCCCACGCCCCGCACTAAAAAAGCTCCAAGATTGACCATTGATGAGTATGCTATTTTTATTGCAATGGAGCCATGAGAGAATAATTTTGCAAAAATCCTGGGAAAAGCCCCTAGCTTTAAGCACCTTCAAGATAAACTCCCAACTAACATAATCATAAGCCTTGCGAATATCCAATTTAGTGACCATATTTCCCCCTCTACTTTTTCTATCAATATCCAAGATGAGTTCCTGCACAAACATAATATTATCTGTGATTCCTCGTCCTTGAATAAAGACAGATTTAATTTGTGGAGATGAGGTTGAATACGCCTGACCAAAATTTTACTAATCATCTTAGATATGACATATGTCAGAGAAATAGGTCTAAAATGGTCCCAAGAGCTTTTTTGAGTGTTTTTGGGACAATAGTAGCGGCAGAGAAATAATTTCCAGGGGTCTCCCCCTTAAAGAAACTTTATATAGTTTCCACCACCTTATCCTTAACAATACTCCAGCATCTAATATAGAAAATAGAGGTGAAACCATCAGGCCCAGGGGTCTTGTTGCAATTAATGTCCAGAATGGTATAATAAATTTCCTCATCCGAGGGAATACCACAGAGATCGAGATCCACCATGTGATGACATACATCATCAAATAAGGAAGCATCAATAGAGTCTGATGTCTCATGAAACTCAAAAAGTTTAGAGAAATAAAGAACAGTGCTTTCTCCAATCTCCTCGTCCCCAGTAATCCAGCTCCCCTCATCATTTTTAATACTCACAATAGTGTTATTGGCTCGTCTTTGTTTAATGCAAGCATGAAAGTATTTCGTGTTTCTATCACCTTGAGAGAAGTGGTATTCCCCAGCTTTTTGTTGCAACAATTCCTCCTCCCAAAGGGAGGCCTATAGTAATTCTTTATTAGCCTCCTGTAAGTCATGGATAATATCATCAAAAGATTCATCAAGAGCCTGGAGGAGACTGGCCCTCTACTCAGCCCTCTTAACTCTAGCATGAACATCACCAAAGACATCCCAGTTCCAAGATCTTAGAGCAGAAGCCACCTTTTTATGCAGTTTCCAAAGAGTGAACCATGCATTGCCCACCTCCTCACATCTCCAATTAGTACCAATGACTCGCAAAAAGTCATCAGGTCTAGCCCAGACGTTTAGATAATGAAAGTGATAGGTGGTAACCTTTTTGAAATAATCAAAGGACAAAATAATGGGGTTGTGATCAGACCCGGATCTGCAAAGATGCTGAACTTGCAAAAAACCATAAGAGGAAATCCACAACTGATTAGCAAAACACTTATCTAGGCGTTCAAAAAGCTTTCCTCTTTTTCAAGTGAACTTTGAACTAGTAAAACCTAGATCATAAATGTCAGCCAGATCCAAAGCTTCATTGAATTTATCAGTTAAAGTGGTGTTAATTCTCCGACCACCCAATTTTTCAGAATCATGCATCACCATATTGAAATCCCCTCCAACCATCCAATTCTAGTGGATTAAGGCACCCATATCAGATAGTTTGTGCCAAAGATCATATCTAGCAGCATTTGTAGTCTCGGCGTAAAAAAAAGTGAGACATCCAGAGAAAACATCCATAGAAAAGAAAGTATGCAAATATACCCCCAAACAAGATCTAATATGTTTTGATCTGTAACTTTGTTGCTCTGATTATGAACCTATTACAAATTTCAATATACAATTATTTTTAATTTGAGCGTTGAGCAAACATATCAGTTAAATGTTGAAGTGTTAGTTGAACGTACGTGTAATTTGAACCATATCAAAAAAAAAATTCAATCTTTTTTCCTATGGCAAAGTCGTTCTCTATGTTTAATTATATGAGCAAGTTAGTATAACAGTTTCACTATAACTCGAATAAAAATTCTAATTATTGCAAATTTTACTGAAAAAGTGGTTGAACTTCGTAGCAGTTAAGAAAAACATATAAAGTCACTGTTCGAAGTTCTTATCATTAAGGTAGCATGTAACATGCCTCTCTAATGCATCTCCTAATATTTGAAATACAGATAACGCAGGCTGTGAGGACACCTCACCAACAATTTGATCTATTGGTTGTTGTTGCTCAAATTAATACAAATGTATCTCGAGCAAGCATGTCTCACGTATTAAACTCTTCTGACATGCTTTATTCTTTATGGTTCTTTTAATTTTTTCAAAAATATTCACCATCGTCCGTTATTTAGTAAGTTATGGTAATGAATTTTTTAAAGTTAAATAGTTATATATCGAGAAGACATACCTCTTATAGGGATACATTCACTTGTATTGTATTGAGCCCCATATTATAGCCTCTTAGCACAGATGTGTGGGCAGATGTTTTATTGAATAAAAAAAAACATGAAATATTTAGTCTGACTTACATAATATCAATAGAATACTCACTTTAAGATTTTTCAATGCATCAACTTTCAAATTTCCCGTACATAAACCCTTGAAGAATGCATTGATTTTGATTAATGGACTGAGTATCGAAGCTGATAAAACACTACAAGCCATTGGTATCAAGCACTACAAAAAAAATACAACATACGTGACTCTTCATATGGAATATCTTCTCTGCTTCTAAGTATGTAGCTGTCAAGTTCAATGCATATCCTCTAGGAAACTTCAAAGGCTGCAACCATCCACATATTTTACAAGAATTAAGTCATACATTAAAATTATGGGAGAGAGTGGTTGAGCATAGGTTAAGACGTGATACAAAGAATTCTCATAATCAGTTTGGATTTATGTTGGGCAATTCTACTATGAAAGCTATACATTTATTGAGAGGATTGATGGAGAAGTACAGAGAGAGTAGGGAGGATCTATATATGATTTTATTAATTTAGAAAAAGATTATTATAAGGTTCCAAGAGAAGTTCTTTGGAGAGTAGTAGAAAAAAAGGTGTTGATATGACTTATATTTTTAGTCATTAAAGATATGTGTACTAGAAATTTTACTTGTGTTCGAATAGAAGTAGGTATGACAAAGTATTTCCTCTTTCAGTTGAATTACATTAGGGATCGGCTTTATGCCCATATTGTTTTGCTTATGGATGCACTTACTGAACATTACAAGAGGATATACCTTGGTGTATGTTTTTCACTGTCATGATAAACTTGAATTATGAAGGTCTACCTTAGTGTCTAAAGGCTTTTATTTAAGTAGATATAAAATTGAATACATTGACTATAATTTTAGTGGTAGTAGATCTAGTGATACAGTTGTAACAATGGGTAATCAAATTATTAAAAGGAGTTAAACTTTTAGATATCTCAGGTCTATTGTTCAAAGTGATGGTCATATAGATGAGAATGTTTTTTTAGTAGAATTAAAGTTGGATGGTTGAAGTGGACGAATGCATCAGGCCTATTGTGTGATAGAAAAATATCGCTTAGACTTAAAGAAAAATTTTATAAGATCGTGGTTAATGCTTTATGACACAGAATGTTAGTCTATAAAGTAGAAGCATAGAACTCAGTTAAATGTTGAGATGAGAATGCTTGGGTGGATGAGTAGCTTGACTCTTAGAGACAAAATATGAAACGAATGTATTTGTGAAAGCGTTTGTGTAGCTCCGCTGGCAGACAAAATTGAAAAGAGATTTCTTCTTAGATGGTTTGATCATATTAAACATCGACCATCTGATGATCCAGATAGGAGTAGATGTTTTAGATTCGACTTATGTTAAGAAAGGTAGAGCTAGACCTAACAAGACTTTTGCATGTTGTATAAAAAATTATCTTGATTAATTAGAATTAAATAAAAAGATGACACTCAGTAGGACACAATGGAGAAAAAAGGTTCATTTAACTGACCCCAATTAGTGGGATAAAGGCTTGTTGTTGTTGTTGTTATTCTAGTAGGGTGGGCGCTCATACTTGGCAGCATCTTATTATTTATTCACTTTGTTTATGGCTAATGTGCTAAGCTTTATTTCGAGCACGGCGTTGTTGTGGATATGGATGTAAATGAGTCGAGCTGAGTTCGAGCCACCCTTAACTTGAGCTTGAGTTTGATTAATTTATCGAACTCAAGGTTAATTGTACTTGTTCGTGTTGGCTCTGAGTCGGCTCGTTTATTATGAAAAAAGAGAGTAATATTACTTCAAGTTAGTATTATAATAAAATCACAAACATAATGAGGTTAGAAGAGATAGTTAATATGAATTCACTTGATACAAAATATAAAATATTTTTTTAAAAACTTTTTATTAATTTAAAGATAAAAACTGGAATTTTAATATACTTTAAGTAATTTTATATTAGTTGTCTTTTAATGAGCCAACGAGTTGAGTCGAGGCTAGTTTGAGCTTAGCTTGTTAGCTCTTCAAGCTCATTTCAGGTGCTGCTTATTGAGCCGAGCCCGAGCCGGCTCACAAGTTGATTTGGCGCAGTTACAACCCTAGTTGCGGGCATGTCTGCATTTTTGAAACAGTTGGTTGTTGTAAAGACCAGGCAAAATTATCATTAAAATAGGACTCCTGGTTTTGAACTGGAGCCAAGGTCCTCGCATATGTTTTGATAGTGGGTTGAGGGTGCTACATCCATATGTTATGGAAAACGGCCAACGAGCAATCCAATACTTATTAACTTTAACTTGGCATACTTCATCAATATCTCGAATTCATTGGGAGCGTTGGTATCTAAATTTCAACGGATCTCTGGTGATAGCGAGAGAGAGAGAGAGAGAAGCTCTAAGCCATTGTCCCTTCAACATATTTCTTTCTATCTTGGTCCTGTCCTTGTGCGGATTCATCTACTGCTCAAACTATTTGTGAAATTTTCTTAGGAGCCTTGACGAACTCTGTTGAAAGTTTATAAAGGCTTGGTGAAATTTTGTAAGATAATTTTTATAAGTTCGTTGGACCGAATGCCCCTCTATTCTCGAATGATTTTCTCCCGCACGGAACTTGGTTATACCCGCTTGCTGACCACAATGTTGGTTATCAGCAAGGTTAAGACTTCAATCCATTTTCTGAATGGTGAATAGCATAGACTTTTAATCATTCCATGACTTGTTTGATTGTGGGAAGATTTACATACATATCACGCAATGCCTATGTATTTACATATCCAACACCTAAACTTCAAATTTTGCATTTATATCCTATGCATGAAAACATGCACTCACTTCTTAAAAGAGATGAAAGTTTTGCATGGTATAAATTCAAAAGGCAAAGTTTAGGCGCTAGATATGTAAATACATAGGAATGGGATGGTATGTATGTAAATGCCCCTTGATTCTGTTAAGAGTTCTAGGTAAAAATTTGAGGAATATGGTTTCAATTGGTTGATGTTCTCTCTTTAATAGCTCTTGAAGTGTTGCGTTCCATATCATGCTATTTATTTTGCTTATTAACTGAAAACATAATCATGAATTTACCAGAAAAATAATTATTCAGTTTTTTTTATTCTAGCTTCTGTTTTCTCATTAATGAAAATCAGGGATTTGGGATTGGAGCCTGTGACTTGAAATTACAATCTAAAATAAGCTGTTCTGTTTTCTGGAGGATTCGACTCTGCTGCTTGCTTATATAATGATTTGACTTGACATTTCTAATTGCAGTTGAGACCGATTATAATTTTACATAACAAGCCAAAAAAAAAAAAAATGTGAGCTGAAGGCTGTAGAATTTTGGGCAGGAAAGCTGATTTATATGTTTTTGGTTGATATATATTTGACCTGATTGGGACTCATTGAGGCTTAATGTAAATAATGTGTGTAAATTGTTCATAGTGTTGGCGAGGAAATCTGTATTCAAATCTTTCGGACTCTTTGTACATACAATATTTGGGATGCAATTTTGGAATGTGTATGCGGCTACTGTGCAATGATCGATAGTAGGTAAGGCGTGATTGTGGAAAGGTGTGGACGTTAACAGTTGACAGGAAGGAAGGTGGAAACTTTTTTTAGTCTGTATTTTATTTATTATGTCAATGTCGGTAAAGTGTTGGTGTAATATCATTTATTGAATTTTATAAAGGGCGCTTCTCGTCATGGCCGGACGAGTTTTTCACGAGCAAAGACTCTTTTTGACAATCATTGTCGCGAAGCGGTAGGATGTTAAGAGTATGGGTAACATTTAAATATTATTATTTATATTAAAACATCATTTAAATATAATTTAATGTATTTTTATTTTTTTAAAACTGGCTATAAATTTTTGAAGTATTATAGTCAATTTTCATTATTTCGAGTCAAAACAACCTGAACACCGAACACGAAAGAACAATTTTTTTTCTTGTTCGGCTCGTTTATATATCGAGCATAAAAAAATAGTTTGTGTTCGTTTTATTTGTTAATTGAACGAATCAAACACGAGTTTCTTAATGAGTAGAACACAAATTGGTTGCGAACGAGCCGTTTCGGCAGCCCTAATGCACGCTAAGGATGCTTGTCGATGCACTTTCGGGAATGGTGGCATTGCAGTGCAATCTGGACCGCACTGTTGGGTCGTTGGGGAAATAATTTTTTGTATGTATTCTCAAAAAATTATGGTGAAAATGTGCATCCTACACCTGGCTTGGCCGAAGTGCAATGGTTGCTAGGAAGATTAGGTCTAACATTCTGAAAATTTAAAAAAATATTTATAATATTCATCCTAGTTTCTTGAAGAATGCCTGCTTCTGTAGCAACTTAACAATTGCGTTTTCAAACACTCGTAAATTCTGATTTTGCTTGATAACATTAGTTGCCCTTAAGAGCTTTTTTGTGCTGCATATATTTTCTTTAAAAAATGTGGTGAAGTTATAATGGAGAGAGTAAATTCTTAGAAAATTATGATAGGAATTATAATTATATATTAAAAAAAAGTTGAAATTTATGGTTGGAATTATAAGTATATATTTTTATAAAAAAATTACTATTTTTATCACAATTAATGAGCTATAATAAGCCAGGTTGGAAAAAATAATTTTTCATTACATAAATCTTTAAAAAATAGTAAGAAATAAGTTTCTCAAACATGGTTGATAACACGAAGCAGTCCCAAATTGACCCTAATAATTAAGAGCATTTTTTGTGGTCGAAAATTGTTCATATGATATATGGCACCTAAAAATATATATATTTAGGTCCGTTTGAGGTAGCTTATTTGATGCGGCGGCATTCTGAAATCGCATCTGATATGTTTGGGTAAACTACGTTTTGGCAGCTTATGCGTTTTCAAAACGCCGAAAATAGTGTTTTTACACAGTACCTATCTAGGTGCGATGACAACTTTGTGGCAGCAGTCTGACTTTTTTAAAAAAATAAAATAAAAATTTATAATAGTCACCGCACCTAACTTATTAACAAATTATTTTTAATCAGCTTATCAGCAAATTATTCAATAAGCTGCAGCTGCCCTAAACAGACCCTTATTAGTTACATTTATTGACAAGTTAAGACTGTGGAGCACTTCATCAAAACAATTCTTGGCATTTAGGTGGGAAAGAAAACGACTTTCTTAAGGATTTCCTTATCAATGTTCATTAAAGTGGTATTTACGTGAACTTAAAATTGCTACCAAAGAGAATTTATATGGAGCATTATCCTTTAAGAATGATAATCTATTATCATCTTAACATGTATTTTAATATTTATCATAAATAACTATGAGTGAATGCAGTTCTTTTGACGCTATGCATTCCGCTTCAGATGGTTTTAGTTGAGTCGTCTATTTCTTATTTCAAAGATCCTAATATTCTAATTATTTCAGTCCCAACATTTCATAATGAAATGCCTGATTGAGATGAATAACTATACAAGTACAATAGTTATGAGAATATAGAATTGTTTGTAAATGATGTAAACAGTTGGAGGCATTTACATGCATACCACCTAATTCTTATGTATTTACATATCTAACATCTACTTTAACTCTTTTACATTTCTACCACCTAATTCTTATGTATTTACATGCATACCACCTATTTCTTTTCATGCATTGTTATGATGGCATATATTTAAAAATTGAAATATAAGTTTTAGTAAATGCATAAGAATTGAGGGGTGTGCATGAATCATCCTCATAAATAATGCAAATGATAATGATATGAAGCTGTTGCGAAGCTGTTGCAGAAGAAACTGTTGTTTAAAAAGCTGTGGTGGTTATTATATTTTTTTTTTGTTTTTAAAAAGTCAGAAAACAGCTTTCTAGCAGTACTTGCATTTAGGGTCTGCTTGAGGTAGTTGCAGCTTATTAATAAAATGATGTACAGCAGCTATGGCAGGAAGATGATGTCGATTGGTTGGTTGTCTGTTTATTTTTTGAAGTTTGAAAATAGTAGTGTTGGAGCAGTTTATGGACAAATGATCATTCTGTTCTTATTGTTTGTAACAAAAATATTCATATCAGTACATTCCATACTTGAAAACAAATATCCAGTGTTAAACATTACAAAATAAAGAAAAACATGTCACTAAACAGTGAGTTTTATAACTACTAAAATTAATAAAAAAGACTATTAAAATAACAATTAATAATATGATAACATTATTTTTAAAATGTAGACGGTGTATGCCACGAGATAAGCAGTCATCCAGAGAAACTCTCCACACCCGATTAGTTTCGGCGGCGGAATCTAACACGATAATATTATTTCTAAAATACTACCACCACCACCACCTCAACACACCAACACACCAACACACCCACACACCAAGAACACGATGAACACCTCAACCAAAATTCGGGCAACAATATCAACCGAATTTTGTACAACAACCTCAAATAATTCGGGTAGTAACATCACTTGCATTTCCAACTATCATCATCTATGTTTCCAATTTGCATATGCAAATACCACCACCATCAAATTGCATATGCAAACATTTCCATTGCATTTTCACTTGCATTTCCAATCACCACCATGTATGTTCCACTTCACATATGCAAACATCACTACCAAACGAACTATTGCACATAATCAAAAGAATCAATTGGATGCACCATAATGAAGCAAAATGACCTACCGAGACACTGAACCACCAATCCTAAAAGCCAACATCCACTGAAAAACAGACAAATGGTAAGATCAGAGAGAAAACCACCAAATGAGTCATTGCACATAAACAATTGCAAAATAAAAAACCATCTGCTAGATATAACAACCATTTCTGTTACTTTTCACTTGTATTTCCAACCACCGCCATCTATATTTCAATTAGCATACGCAAACACCACCACAAAACCAACCATTGCACATGACTAATACCATCAACAGGATTATGCATAAAGAAGCAAAAATATCTACCAAGCATATCACACCAAAAACCACCAAATTGAAAAACCAACATCCACTGAAACCGAATAGCAGAGGGTTGAAACCACCAAAACGCAAAATCAAAACCACCACAATTGAACCATTGCACCCAATTACAAAATCAAAGACCAACTAGTAGGTAACATAGAGAATACCAAAACAGTGGAGAGCGGAAGAAGAGGACCACCACACAGAGCGCACTATGCGCAAAACCACCAAACCAAGCCGAACAAAAGAGAGGAAAGGGAGAGGGAGAATAGAAATCTCACCAAAACAACCAACTAAAACTGAAGAAGAGGAACAACTGCATAGAGCGCAGAACCACCAAATCGAATCAGAGAAAAGAGAGGAGTGGGAGAGAAGAGTGGAAGTTCACCGCAACAGCCACCCGAAACCACCGAAAGGCAACCAGAAACAAGGCCTAGCCATCAGAGCCACGGAACCGAGGGGCTCAAAGAGGAGATTTTTAGGGCAAGAGGCGCTTCAAGGGAAGGAAAGAGAGCAGCGAAGGAAAAGTAATAGCGAGGAACGTGAATCGCGGGGTCGAACTCGCGATCCGCATTTTGCATAAAATTAATCGAACCGCGGCCGCTCCACTGTAAACAAACACCGCAAATTACATTAAGAAACCATACTGCAATGAAACCGCTACCTCAAACGGGCAATTAGCCAGGTCCAGTTGCAAAAACCTTTCAAAACACAGTTTTGCTAAAAAGGAAAAAAATGTGGTGTTGCACCGCACCGCCGCCCCAAACACACCCTTAGTTTCAGTGGGTTCTTGAGAGGTAATCTATCTTAATGAGTTATCAAAAGTGCAAAGTTACATACATTCACTTTCCATATGTGAATATTCAAAATAATTGAAAAAGTGTAGGAGGGTAAAATATGTAAATAGGGATTTTTGTAATGTGCCATTAGGTAAAATCCTCTCATAATAAATCATAAACGCAGCCAAAAAAATAATGGTATAAATAATCATTAAATGGTACAACAAAATTTTATTTAAAAATATGGCATTACCCATCATGATATTCTATACAATTCACGTCCCTTTACCGGCAGAGAAAAGAGAAAAGTCAATAATAAAAATAGATGATAATAATAGTTTATTTAGGTGGCCAAGTATAGTTTTTTGGTAGCAGATATAATTTAGTATAGCATTCGGTACAGAGTCAATCGCTCTTTAATTACTAAACTGCCCCTAGACATCTTCTTGTGCAGATGGAGATCACTTCTTTGCATTTATTGGTCATCTGGAAATATTAAACGCCATTAATTAAATGCTTATCACCATTATACGTGTGTGTGTGTGTGTGAGATATATATATATATATATATATATATATATATATATATATATATATATATATATATNATCTAGTTGATGCAAGGAAAAGTTCTATTGATCTGGACCCGAAGTCGACTGCAAACCATCCAAAACAATGATTTAGACTTATCTAGCCGGGCACCAGCCTGACGCCAACCTCTGTATTGTCGATTGCCTCAACCATAAGTCACTAAGATTCTTCGTTAGAAGGTCGAAAGGTTTATCTTGGCTCCTTCCACAAGGCTCCAAAGAATTTTTTATTAAAAGGGTGAGTTGCATGTTAGATTACAGCAATCCTCCCTCTGCTCAACAACCTATTATTATTCTGGCAACATAAGTTTTCCATCTAGGGGAGAAGAATCAATAACTTGACCAGAATAGTCAGCTCTTATTTATCCTGTGAGGCATGCCCAAAGATTGGAGCAGTAGGGACCTTGAGGGACCAAATGAAAGATACAGTGATGGGAAAATAAAATAAAATAACATGCATAGAATTGCCCCTTAGGAGCAAACATGGATCTTTTTGGGCTTTCTGACCCTTTTTATACATAAAAAATAGCGATTACATTGAGAAGGGGAGAGAGTTCTCACTACATGAGAAAAGTTAAGAGAGAAGAGCACCATTTCTAAATGTTATACGCTCACTATTTTTACGAGAAAGATTGACAAAATCTAAAATTACATGCTTGCTCCTCTTTTAATGGGAGAATTATATGTTATTCTTATTTTTTATTGTTGCCCTGCTTTAATATGGAATTATAGGTCATTATGATGCCTTTTAATATTTATAACTTATTTTTGCCACATGGTCATCATCTATCTTTTTATTTGGACCGTCGGATTGTCTTGAGATTCATTTAGACTGTTCTTTAGGGTACATATTAAGTTTCACAGTTTTCTTTTGTGAGGATAAGAAAATTTAAAGAAAAAATTATGATTACATAGATCACTGATGATACCCTCTATTTAGGCACTCTCTCAGCTCCATTCTGGCATCTTTTATGTTATTTCATTCGTTTGGAAGCACTTTTCTCTGATTCGACTCTTTGATCAGTATTATGTTGAGGTATTCACTTACGTTGATTTGGTTATATATGTTAAATAGCAACCCAACTTATGTTGAGGTTGCTCGCTCATCTCAGACTATTTCATTTGCTCACCCTCAGAGGAGAGTTTTTTGTTTTCTCGCTCTGGAATGGAATCTTCTGTATGCTCGCCCCAGAGAGTATTTTTTTTTATTTGCTCCCCCAGAAGGGGTTTTTTGTATGATCACCTTGATGGAGAGTTTTTTTTTACTTGCCCCGAAAAGGGTCTTTTATTTATTTTTATTTTTTTGCTCGCCAAAGAGGAAAGTTTTTATTTGCCTCCGAAGTTTTATTTGGTCTCCTTAGAGGGGAGTCGTTTGTTTGCTCACCTAGGAGGAGATTTTTTTGCTCGCCCCATAGATTTTTTTTTTTTTTTTTTTGTTTGCTTGCCTCATAGNTTTTATGTTTGCTTGCCTCATAGTGGAATTTATTGTTTGCCCTCCCTTGAGAGGATTTTTTTTTACTTATGTCAGATGAGAGTTTTTTATTTATTCACCTTGGAGAGGAATTTTTTGTTAGCTTGCTCCGGATGGGAAACATTTGTTTGCACGCCTTGTAGGTGAGTCTTTTGTTTGCTCTTCCTGAAGAGTTTTTTTTTTTTTACTCGCCCCGAGATGAATTTTTTTTTATTTGTTCACTCTGTAGAGAAGTCTTTTTTTTTTTTTTTTTGCTCCGAAGGGGNNNTTTTTTTTTTTTTTTTTTGCTCCGAAGGGGAGTCTTTTATCTGCTTGCCACATAGGGGAGAATTTTGTTGTTAATGTCTACTTTACTCACTTGGAACAGAGTTGCTCGGCTGTTATTTGAACTTAGGACAACGTATGAGAAATTTGTATCATAACATAAAATAAGTTTTGATGTAGCACTTCTTTTTTTTTTTTTTTGGTTGGAAGAGGTGTAAGTCGTTCGGAATTAACCGAGCAGTGTGCAAGTATAGTCAATTGGCTTGTTTCTAACATTGGCTGCTGGCCATCCATTTTACGGTTCTTGCCTCTTAACTAAAGCCTTCAGGAAGCTGATGAAATTGATGTTTGCAGCTACAAATTTGTTGTTGCATGCCCTACTTAACGTGCTCCTTAATAATAGTGTCTTTGAGATATATTTTTCTCCATTGGCATCGCTTCTCTTTTTGTTGGCGGTATGCTTCATGCTCACTGCAAATTTTAGGATAGTAAATTCAAATTTATCCTGCGAAACATGCTTAAGGATCGAAGTGGATGGAACCATGAGAGAGAAAATGAAAGAGGCAAAGAAGAGAAAAGAAAAACAATGACATGTATATACTTGCCCCGTAGGGTTTAACTGGGATGTTACTTATCAAAAATAATGATTACCCTGAAAAGTGGAGATCAACTTGCTCCATACATGAGAAAAGTTAAGAGAGAAGAGAACGACTCTCTTTATAGAAGAAATAGTGACTAATTATAGAAAGAGTGTTGTAGCTTTTTAAGGTGTCTTCTTATATTAATTACCATTTTTATATGGATCATTAGATTGTCTCGAGATTCATGCATATCATTTTTGGGTGTATAATATATATATATATATATATATATATNATTGTATTAGCACATATCTCAAAAAAATCTAGTGGAAGCAAGGAAAAATTCTATTGATCTGGACCCAAAGTCGACTACAAGCCGTCCAAAACAATGATTCAGACTTATCTAGCCGAGAAAGGGCACCAGCCTGACGCCCACCTCTGTATTGTTGATTGCCTCAACCATAAGTCACCAAGGTTTTTCATTAGAAGGTCGAAAGGTTTATCTTGGCTCCTTCCACAAGGCTCCAAAGGATTTTTTATTAAAAGGGTGAGTTGCATGTTAGATTACGGTAATCTACCCGCTGCTCAACAAAATATTATTATTCTCAACATAAGTTTTCCATCTAGGGGAGAAGAATCAATAACTGGACCACAATAGTCAGCTTCTATTTATTCTGTGAGGCATGCCCAAGGATTGGAGCAGTTGGGACCTTAAGGGACCGAATGAAAGATACAGTGAAGGGAAAAAAAATAAAATAACATGCATAGACTTGCCCCGTATGGGCAAACATGGATCTTTTTGGGCTTTCTGACCCTTTTTTATACATCAAAAATAGCGGTTACATTGAGAATGTGAGAGAGTTCTCCCTATATAAGAAAAGTTAAGAGAGAAGAGCACCCATTTCTAAATGTTATGCGCTCCCTATTTATACGAGAAAGATTGACAAAATCTAAAATTACATTCTTGCTCCTGCTTTAATGGGGGAATTATATATTATGCTTATTTTTTATTGTTGCCCCGCTTTAATATGGAATTATAGTCCTTATGATGTTTTTTAATATTTATAACTGATTTTTGCCACGTGATCATCATCTATCTTTTTTATTGAACCGTTGGATTGCCTTAAGATTCATTTACACCGATTTTTAGGGTACATATTAAGTTTCACAGTTTTCTTACTCTTTGATAGCGACAATTGCGATAAGGAAAAGAAAATTTAAAGAAAAAATTATGATTACATAAATCACTGATGATACTCTCTATTACTCTCTCAGCTCCATTCTGACATCTTTTATGTTATCTCATTTGTTTAGAAGAATTTTTCTCTGATTCGACTCTTTGGTCGGTATTATGTTGAGGTATTCACTTGTGTTGATTTGGTTACCTATGTTAACTGGCAACCCAACTCAGGGAGAAATTGTCGGTATTGATATCATCCAGCTTGAGTCTTAGTTTTTTCTCATCCCATTTGCTAGGTTGAACCGTCTGTTGCTCGCTCATCCCTGACTATTTCATTTGCTCACCCCCAGAGGAGAGTTTTTTGTTTTTTTGCTCTCGAATGGAGTCTTTTATATGCTCGCCCCATAAAGGATTTTTTTATTTGCTCCCCCCGGAGGGGTTTTTTGTTTGCTCACCTCGATGGAGAGTTTTTCTTTACTTGCCCCGAAATGAGAATTTTTATTAATTTATTTTTTTGTTTTTTTGCTCGCCCAAGAGGGAAGTTGTTATTTGCCTCCGAAGTTTTTATTTGGTCGCCTTAAAGGGGAGTCATTTGTTTGCTCACCCTGGAGGAGATTTTTTTTGCTCGTCCCATAGATTTTTTTTTTTATGTTTGCTTGACTCATAGTGGAATTTATTGTTTGTCCTCCCTTCAGGGGATTTTTTTTTTACTTATGTTAGAGGAGAGTTTTTTATTTATTCACTTTGGAGAGGAGTTTTTTGTTAGCTTGCTCCGGATGGGAAACATTTGTTTGCACGCCTTATAGGGGAGTTTTTTATTTGCTCGTCCTGAAGGGATTTTTTTTTTACTCGCCCCAAAACTGAGTTTGTTATTTGTTCACCCTGTAGAGGACTCTTTTTTTTTTTTATCCCCGGAGGGGAGTCTTTTATCTGTTTGCCACAGAGGGGAGAATTTTGTTGTTAACGTCTACTTTACTTACTTGGAACAGAGTTCCTCAAGTGTTATTTGAACTTGGGACAACGTATGAATAATTTGTATCATAGCATAAAATAAGTTGTGATGTAACACTCCTTTTTTTGGGTTGGAAGAGGTGTAAGCCGCTCGGAATTAACCAAGCAGTGTGCAAGTATGGTCAATCGGTTTGTTTCTACCGTTGGCTGTTGGCCATCCATTTTACGGTTCTTGCCTCCTAACCAAAGCCTTCAGGAAGATGATGAAATAGATGTTTCCAGCTACAAATTTGTTGTTGCATGCCCTACTTAATGTGCTCCTTAATAATGGTGTCTTTGAGATATATTTCTCTCCATTGGTACCGCTTCTCTTTTTGTTGTCAGTATGTTTCATGCTCACTGTACATTTTAGGATATTAAATTCAAATTTCTTTTGTGAAGCATCCTTAAGGATCAAAGTGGATGGGACCATGAGAGAAAAAATGAAAGAGGCAAAGAAGAGAAAAGAAAAAGAATGACACGTATATACTTGCCCCGTAGGAGTTAACTGACATGTTACTGGGCTCTTTGACCCCTTTTATATATCAAAAATAAAGATTACCTTGAAAAGTTGAGGTCAAAGTTTTCCATACATGAGAAAAGTTAAGAGAGAAGAGAACAACTCTGTATTTATAGAAGAAAGAGTGATAATTATAGAAAGAGAGTTATAGCTTTTTAAGGTGTCTTTTTATATTAATTGCCATTTTTATATGGACCATTAGATTTTTGGGTGTATAATATATATATATATATATGCAAGGAAAAATTCTATTGATCTGGACC
>JXCR01140791.1:420248-442852 GCA_002079205.1 Phalaenopsis hybrid cultivar
TATATATATATATATATATATATATATATATATATATATATATATATATATATATATATATATATATATATATATATTACAAGGCAAGAAGTTGGATGATTAGGGCACCTTCGGAATCATTTTAAGTTTAGGAAATTTTGGTACGAATGCGTGCTGAAAAATTGTTTTAATCATGCAAGCATCTAGGAGCTTTTTGATCAAGAAGGAATTTTAAATATGAAGTAATGATCATCCAAGCTCCAATTTCATCAAACATATAATCAAACTGAGCGTCTTGATGAGACAAACCCGACGAATCCAAACTGTCCAATCTGGGTCCAATCAAATTCAAGTCAAGTCGTTTAAGCAGAATTGGATGTTTTGGATGGTTAATTGAATATCAAATTGATTCTAAATTATAAAAGCTTATAGTCAAACTGAGAAAGAATGATTGCATCAGAAGTTGTGATGCATTTTTTTATCATGACTCAAATCATAGTCTGTCACGTACCCAGACAAGCCACCTTAGTAAAAAAACTTATTTAATGCATGGGTGGGTCTGTCTGTACACGTGGCAGACCCTGATTGGAGTCCTGATGCAATATTTCTTTTTCCAAACTGAGTGTCTTAACGGGGGGACTTGGACCTGGAGGAGAAAACTAAACAAAGATCTAAGCTCTTGAGGATTTTCAAGCTCCACCACCGTCGGACCGCTGTCGACAAGCTCCACCATCGTCGGGTCTTCGTCACCAGGCTTTAACATTGTCAAACTGCTACCGCGAGCGACAGCACCGGCATTGACCCGTCGTTGTCAGACCGCTATTGCTTACCCACCGTAGCTGCTACTGTCAGCAAAACCACTGCCATTTGGTGGTCGTTTCTAAATAAACTATTATCAAATTTTCTGTCACACAACATATATTATATATCGACTTTTATTCACAATGTTTTGGTCACAACCACTTCCTCAATGTCTTCTGTTACTTTTCTTGTGAAAGTCTCATAGCACTTGTGTAATATTAGTTCGGCTACTCATAACAGATTAAATCTTATAACATATATTAACATAATTTTAAAGCTACCTTTAACAGCGGTATAAACCACTACTTTAAAACCACTAAACACTTATCCCATATAAGGAGTGAGATGAAAAAGCCCTGTTTTTTTTTTCAGTCGTTTAAACCGTGCAATATTCGGTTTTTTTCCGTCCCCTGGTTTAAACTTTGAACCGCNTTCGCGCGGGATACGTGGCGTGATTTTATTGGGTACGCACGTTCCTCTACGTGCGTAGTACTGATGTAATATTTTTTCGCAAACAAGTGAGCTTCTTTAAAAAAAAAAGAAATGAATTGGATTATATTTAGTTAATTATTTTAATTTCATAATTTGGTTTTCTCAATGATTATTGCATAAAGATTTTGTTTTATGGAGCTTATATTGTTTTATATTTAGTATTTTTTGTTGAGGGGTTGATGTTGTAGGATTTATCCATTGTTTGTGTTGATTGATTGTGAGCTTTGGTTTTATTAAAAAGGTTTTAGGTTTGATGATTAATACTTTACATTTTTGTGAAATGTATTTTTTAGTTAATTTTATTAAAAATGAAATAATGTTTGTTTTATTATTTATTTTTAGGATTTTTTTTTTGGGTTTATCATTTGAGAGATTTATGAACATATATATCACAAAATTAGTTAGCTTTGAGCTTAGGGGTGTAAACGAGTTGAGCTCGAGTCACCCTTCGCTTGAGCTCTAGTTTGATTAATTATTCGAGTTTAAGCTCTAAGCTGAGCTTAAGTCTGAGAGTTCGAGCTAACTCAATAGCCATTTTATTTATTATAAAAAAAGAACGACCCATATTAATTTAAGTTAGCTTTATGAAAAATATATATATTAAATGAACAAATAAGAGATAAATCATAACAAATCAGTTGATATAAAATATAAAATATCATTTTTTTACGCTTTTAGCAATTTAAAAATAAAGTCTAAAAATTTAATATATTTTAAGTGTATTTTAAATTAATATTCCTTAAATGAGCTGATTAACAAGCTGGGCAAGCTTGAGCTTTGCTTTTTAACTTATCACGCTTCAAGCTCGAGCTGGGTCAAAAGTAGACTTGACCCACTTACACCCCTCCCTAGTTGAGTTGATGGATTAGGTTTAGCCTAGAGCCATTAGGGCTAGTGACATCTTGATATGATGTCAAAGATTTGATATGCATGTAAATATAAAAGTTTAGATGTTAGATATATGTAAATATGTTCTTAGTGTTATGTAAGAGAATATTTACTTAGAATATAATTTGTATGTTGTCTAGTACTTATCAAGAAGGAATAAAGAATGAGGATGCATAAAGGTGGGATTCAAAGTAGTTAGGATAAGAATAGAAGTGATGTTGATGAAAGGAGAATAATTGATCATATTGCTTGGAGTTGTTTCCTTGTGCAAGAGAAGCTCATAAGAATTGATATTCCTAAGATATCATGAGCATATATTATGGAATGGATGGGCACGTAGGATGAGTTTTAATCGAGTGCTTTAAGGATTGGTTATCATTGCAATGCAATTTATGTGACAGCCCCGCATTAAATTTAAAATTATGCCAAAGCAAATTTTATTGTTAATTTCTCATTTTATGCGTGCATGGATATGTCATGATTTCACCCCTTTACATAATTACAATAAATATGCTAGTTTCTTTAATAACTTTAGCGAGGTGAGGTTTATAAAAATTTGTCATTTGAATCAACACAAATATGGTAGCAAATGAATGGAATTGAGTTAAATACTTTTTTTAATATTTTAATGTATTTATTTATTTATTTCTAATGGCGTTTAATCTAATTTATAAGTGACTTAAATTTTAAAATCATGTTAAAAGTTACTTTATTTAGTTTTTTTATTGAGTATAAGACTTAGTCATATTTAATTTTGCCTAACTAGTCATATGTAGCCTCTCTCTCTCTCTCCCTCTCTCTCTCTCTCTCTCTCTAAAAGTAAGTTTAATTTCCACAGTTAGAATGAAAATTCACTTCAAATTCTAATTTATATTTATAAAAATAAAAATTATCGCAATGTGATTTAGATGTTGATGTGAAATTTCATTTTGGAACTAAACCCTGAGATTTAGATTTCGAAATGAATTTTCATTCTTACTGTGGAAATTAGATTTCACATTGGAAGATGCAGTGAAAAATTTTATATCTTATGAAATATTTTCTTCTAAAAATACATTTATAGGTGTTCAGTCAATCATATAAGGGGTTGTGGCAACGAGTATATTAGTTATATAATTGACTTTACAATTGGAAACAAAATACGAAACAAATATGTCTGTGATAGGGTTGGAGTAGCTACAGTTGCAGAAACTATTAAAATGAGGCATCATGAAATTTAAATAAACTGTCAGAATAACTTTTTCTTAATACAAAACATCAATTACATCTTGAAAATTGACTAATTTTAATTTTTACTCATATTTTCTTAGAGTCGACACAGTTAAGTTTGAATTAAAAACTTTAACAGCTTGTCGAGGCTATTAGGGCTGTGGAAGATTAACAATCGATGAAAATTTATCAATATTTTCTCTAATTTTGTTTGTCATCATAGCTACACCAACTCATTCAAGAGTATATTTTGTTCAAATTTTATCTACAAGTGTAAAGCCAGTGATTTATATGAGGTTTGTGATTGGTTTTTCAATTGGAGACAAAATATGAAACAAATACATTTGTCAACGGACTGGTGTAGCTACAGTGGTATACACTATTAGAGGGAGATGTTTTAATCAATTACGAGTTAATGTTCGACTGTTTAATGATTTTCGACAGAACTGATATACTATGATAGTAAACGATCTGACTTCGAACCGGGATGATATGTGTTCCAACCAACCAACTTGAAATCTACTAATTAATCACATCTCCATATATATCACCATCACATTGAACAGAAGACCCGAGATATCTAGAATGTCCACACCTTTTAAATGATTTGATCACCCGAGATATCTAGAATGTCCACACCTTTTTAAACGATCTGACTTTAATTGTGTTAGTTATTCAAATTATTACTGACGGTCATTTCTGTCGCTTAATAATGGACCAACTATAACCGTCGGTTAATATTTGCTTATAATCGACGAATTATTCATTCGGGTATAATTAAAAACAGTCGGAAAACAAAACAATGTTGAAAGCGACAGTTTATGTTGTAGTTATGTCGTCGCAAATAACCAAGATAAAAAACAACCGCAAAACTATCGGTGATTAAAACAATTTTTCCAACGTGTAAAAAACCGTTGATTTTTCCGTCAGTTTTAACACTTTTTCCTGTCGTGTATAAACAGTTATTTAAGTTGTTAATTAAACATACAACTCACTTACTATCTTCTAAAAGGTTTTCCATGCATGAAGCTCTTTTATGTAGCTGACTTTTCTGGTGATCTCTCTACATAACATAACCACATATCATTAATTGCATCCAGTGCTCTTGATGCAAATTTTTTTGTAACAAAAAATTAAATGACTGAAAAATATTCAAACTAAAATAAGATGCTGCAATTTCATCTTAGNGCCAATTAATGATCTTGACGTAATTAATATTTTACTTTAAGAACCCCAACCATATAGATACATAATCCTACTAAAATAAACTTGACAGATATACTCATTTAGCTATACTTAATGATCATTCAGTTCAACTAAGCAGATAATTATGAGATAAAGCAGATTAAATTATTGATAATTAAAAAAATTAAAGGGCCCCAAACGCTTTCATTGTATGCTGCATTTATTAGGAGTTGCTTCAAGGTGGGTGAAAAATAGAAGAATATAGATATGTGGTGGTTGAAAANACCAACTAATGATCTTGACATAATTAATATTTTACTTTAAGAACCCCAACCAACTTATTTGACAGCGACACACTTTTAGATATATAATCCTACTAAAATAAACTATTGATAGATATACTCATTTAGCTATACTTAATGATCATTCAGTTCAGCTAAGCAGATAATTATGAGATAATGCAGATTAAATTATTGATAATTAAAAAAATTAAAGGGCCCCAGACGCTTTCATTGGATGCTGCATTTATTAGGAGTTGCTTCAAGGTGGGTGAAAAATAGAAGAATATAGATATGTGGTGGTTGAAAAATAACATCACAATTATTGATTGAATTTGTTCTTAATGGTGGATGAGAACCAGCTCAGTAGCTTCTTTTTCTACAACCTAGTCAAATCAACGGTCATATAATTAGAAAAACTACATACTAATTCGATTATTATTGATCTTTATGATCTCATGTGGGCAATGCAATCATACAACTATGAAAATATTATAATGGGGACAATCCATAGTTTAGAAATATATATATATATATTACAAGGCAAGAAGTTGGATGATTAGGGCATCTTCGGAATCATTTTAAGTTTAGGACATTTAGGTACGAATGCGTGCTGAAAAACTGCTTTAATCATGCAAGCATCTAGGAGCTTTTTGATCAGGAAGGAATTTTAAGTATGAAGTAATGATCATCCAAGCTCAAATTCTATCAAACATATAATCAAACTGAGCGTCTTGATGAGACAAACCCGACGAATCCAAACTGTCCAATCTGGGTCCAATCAAACTCAAGTCAAGCTATTTAAGCAGAATGGTTAATTGAATATCAAATTGATTCTAAATTATAAAAGCTTATAGTCAAACTGGAAAGAATGATTGCATCAAAAGTTGTGATGTATTTTTGTATCATGACTCAAATCATCATAGTCTGTCACGTGTCCAGGCAGATCCACCTTAGCAAAAAAAAACTAATTTAATACATAGGTGGGTCTGTCTGTACACGTTGCAGACCCTGATTGGAGTCCTGATGCAAAACTGCATCAGGACTACTGATGCAATATTTTTTTTTTCTAAATTGAGTGTCTTAATGGGGGGACTTGGACCTGGAGGAGAAAACTAAACAAAGATCCAAGCTCTAGAGGATTTTCAAGCTCCACCACCGTCGAACCGCCGTTACTGAGCTCCACCACCGTTGGACCGCTGTCAACAAACTCCACCATCGTCGGGTCTTCGTCACCGGGCTTTAGCATTGTCAAACTGCTAACGCGAGCTACACCACCGGCATTGACCCGTTGTTGTCAAACCGTTATTGCTTAGCCACCGTAGCTGCTACTGTCAGCAATACCACTGCCATTAGGTGGTCGTTTCTAAATAAACTATTATCAAATTTTCTGTCACACAATATATATTATATATCGACTTTTATTCACAATGTATTGGTCACAACCACTTCCTCAATATTTTCTGTTACTTTTCTTGTGAAAGTCTCATAGCACTTGTTTAATATTAGTTCGACTACTCATAACTGATTAAATCTTATAACATATATTAACATAATTTTAAAGCTACCTTTAACAGCGGTATAAACCACTACTTTAAAACCACTAAACACTTATCCCTTGTAAGGAGTGAGATGAAAAAGCCCTGTTTTTTTTACAGTCGTTTAAACCGCTGCAATATTCGGTTTTTTTTTTCCCTCTCCCGGTTTAAAGTTTAAACCGCGCGAATGAATTGTTCCCCCTCCCCTCTTCCGAAAAAATATTACGTCATGACTTCACATGTAGAGTTGTTTGTGGAGTTCAATCTCGAGCTGACACGTGGATGGCCGGGGCTCACCTACATAAAAAAATGAAAAAAAAAATGAAAACGAGTTACCCGGCACGACCGATGCATTACTTACCTTTGTTGATGTGTTATAGGAATATTTCATCGCGTTATGTATATTCTTTCGCGTTACAGAGCCTTGCCCATGTGTTATAAGAAAATATTTTCTACGTTATTTATCCTTGTCGCCATGTTATAAGAATATTCTCCTGCGTTATTGTGAATATTTTTCGTGTTATTCATGCGTTATTAGTGTGTTATTGAGATAATTTTGAAATGTTATTGTTCTTTAAACAATAATATCAACTCTTAATCACCTCCATAACACATGAATAACACATCAGTAGAAGTTTTCATCTTATCATTAGACTGTATTAACTCAATAACACATCAATAACACATGAATAACACTACTATAACACATTAATAAGAGTGACTAAGGTGATTTTGAGATGTTATTATTCTTGAAACAATAATATCAACTCAAACTCACCTTCATAACACAAGAATATTACATTAGTATAAATTTTCATCTTGTCATTGAATGGTATTGTCTCAATAATACATCAATAACACATGAATAACACACCAATAACACATTAAAAACATTGATTGAGGTGATATTGTTCTTTAAATAATAATATTAACTCAAAATCGCTTTCATAACACATTAATAACATATCAGTAACAGTTTTGTCATATAATTTGATTGAATCACCTCAATAACACACCAATAATACATAAATAACGCGGAAAATATTCAGAATAATACGATGGAATATTCTTATGTGATGGTATATTTCCATAATGCATCGGTCAAGTCGGGCCGTGCATTTAGTTCTTTTTTTCATATTTTATGTAAGAGTATCCGGTCTACCATGTGTCAGCTCAACATTAGACTTCACAAGCAGCTCTAATACATTTTCCTACCACGCAAATCAGCCTCCCACGCTCTCTCAAAAACCCTAGCGCTCTCGCTCGACTCCCGCTCGTGAACCCGAAAGTCCGTTCCTCCTCTCGTGATCCGATGCCCGACAGCGATCTTCTTGGCCTTCCTACCCTCAGGTGCCGTGCTCCGTAGACTTGCTCCTCTTGTGATCCCTTGCCACCGATTTGAACTACAGGCTTTCTCCTTAGTGGCTGCAGGTCATTGTGTGGCAAGAACCTCAGATCTTAGACTATTTTTTATTCAGTCTCATAATTGTTTTGCAGAAATCATAGAAGAGTTCTCTTCAGTTGAATCACTTTCCAAGCATACGAAGTTCAAACACTGCCTTCTAGTTTTTATCAATGAAATAAACAATCCTATTAATTTATTTCTTTTTTACACTTTTGCAGTCAGTTAAAGCTTTCTCATCCCGATCACGAGCTTGTCAAACGTTATGTCTTCCGCAGAGGAGGAGAGTTTTGATATGAACTTTCTTTGGCTTTGTCCTACTTTGAATCAATCAATGTGATTATGGTTAGTGGAGTGGTGGGTTCTCATGACTGTTGCATATGTAAAAATCAAAGTTTAAACGTTAGAAATGTAAATATGTAATCTTTCAGTAAAAAGTTATTGTTTTTTCTGTTATTATTTGACTTTGTTTGTATGACTTGAAATTGAAAAACATCAACATGAAAGCTAATTAAAAAAAAAAATCTGTTAAGAAAATGGTGGTTTAAACCACCACTAAGACTTGTGTGTTGGACTTTCTTACAACAATAAGATATTAATATAACACTCTTTTGGATCAAATTTACCAGTAGTCAATACATAATGTATCACACAAGTCCTATATGTTTACATATTTAGCCTCTAAAGTTTGATATTTATATTTATAACATTTTATTGTGATAAACCTATGCAAGCAATATGTATTCCATATTTAAAAAGCTAATAGTAATGATATTTTTGATGTGTCTGTAAATACATTAGAATGTGAGGGATGCATATATGCATGTCCCTTTTATTTTATTTTTTTAAAGCTAAATCTACTTCTTTTTAAAAATATTAAAAACTTATAAAAATTATCTTCTGTTTTTAAAGAGAATGATATCTTATTTTGATACATGAATTATATTATCTTAAAATAAACAATGCAAGTGAACCCAAATGGCCTCTTAGCTATTTGGCCGAAACATTATCTTAGGAAGAACTCATAACATTGAACCCAACCGCCCAAATTTGGCTCAAGTCAATTTGGAGATTCCTTCTGCAAAATTCAATTTGTCAAAAAGAAACAAGTAACGTTCAACAATTTGAAATTCAGACTAGACACCAGATTGTGGACTAGAAAAGAAAATAAAAAAAATTGTGGAGAGGGTTGGTTGTACAAAATTGAAACTGAGCCAAATAAAAAAAAAATTACATTTCCCAACTTTGTTTAAAACCATATTCCAAATTAATGGCTGGATTTGTAAACTTGCAAAATCACTACCAATTAATCTACACGCAGCACACAAATCTTATATATTTACATATCAACACCTAAAGTTTGATATTTGCAGTTTTAAAATTTTTGTGTTATAAACATTTGCATGACAAGGTGTATTTCACCTTTAAAAGTTAATAGTAGTCATATTTTCGAAGTGATGATAGGGATTTGAGTGTTACACATGTAAAAATAAAATTTTAGAGATTTGATGAGAAGTTTAAAGCATAGAGGCTCTGTAAAGAAAGGTGGTTGCATTCTTCTTGGAACAATGTAGTATTGTTTTGTAAATCGTAATATTCTAAAACATTATATTTCCTATGCAACTTATATGGTTTAAATTATAATATCTTAGAAGTTGATAAAATTTTCTTAGACAACTCTTGAAGGTGATGAGTCCTGCTCGTAGGGATATATATTGAGGTATATTATAGACAACCACTCAAAGCAGAGTATACGTCACGATGATGTATTCTCTCGGCCTGATTGGTTGTCCGTACGTGCAGATTTTGAAGAGCACAAACATGTGCTCATATGATATTTTTTATATGACATTAATTTAATGGATTTTTATTCCTTTTTTAAAAATAAAGAAGAAGAAGAAGCTCTCGATCAGTCAAAGGTAATTGTTTTATGATAAGACCTGATTATATTATTTTATATTCCTTTTTAATTTTAAACTATTTTGCATCTTTTTTTGCATTAATAAAACTTCTTATTATAACCATAACAACTTTGGTTGCGTGCAGGCTCTGACCACCAATAAAACATGACAAATAACAACAAAAATACTGACAGTAATATATAAAGTAGGGAAGATATTTAACAGTTTAATAGTTGTTTAATAACAATCTTCACTTTCAGCATTTTCAGACTCTGAGGCTTCTAGCTATCCTAACAACCCGAATTATTATCGCCAGCCCTAGCCACTTGCGTTATTTGGCTCATTCAGGAAGCCGACATGCTCTATCTTGGAGAAATTTTCCTTGTCTTATTAGTTCTGTGGAGATTTCACCTAATATTTTGACTTGTAATATCTGGACTTGGTAAGGTCTGCTAGTTGCACGAAATATGGCATCAGTTTTTCTTCCTCGTTTCATTTGAAAAAGTATGAGATTGTTTAGAATGATGATCGGACTTAATTAAGTGCCACAACAGAAGTTTGCTGTAGCGCAGTAATGAACAGTAAATATGTGTAACATTTATCCCTAAAATAAATCCCTATTTATAGGAATGGGGGTATGTATAATTACATACTGTACCCCTAGCATATGTAGGTGCAGCAAGGGTATTTTAGTCTATAATGGGGGGTCGGCATGGATATATTCGAGAGGTCATATATTGAGGATCAGTGTCATCTGCTTAGAAGCTAAGTGGTCCGCTTCACTCATCTAACTTGGAGGGCGTTGGATTAGTCCGTATGGATAAGGTCAAGTAGATTCCTTTGGGGATGATCTACGCTTTATCCATCTGGGAACACCATACTCCCGATATGCAGTAGCTGACAGACTAAGTTGACGGTCCTGGGTCATCTTTGATGGGTCCCACTGAGCCACACCATCCCCACCGAAAGCCGTGAAATATCTTTGAGATATATATCCTCACCCTTTTATGTAATAATTATCACTCTTCTTTAACATAATTGCACAATTTAGAGTTGATTTTGTTAATCAAAATAATAAATTTATTCAAATTTAATACTAAATAAAATGCTATATTCATTATGTATTAATATTTTTTTTCTAAAAAACTTATATTTATATAATCTTTTATTTACGTACTTCCAATAGTCCTTCCTAATGATTCCCCCCAAAATTTAATACTTTTCTCGATTATTTTGCCCGGTCTAGAAAATAATGATGTTTATGTCTCAATTATTTTTCAATCTGATTGTACTATAAACACTCACAAATACGTTATCAAAACGACTCGTTGTTTGTGAAAATCTTGTTCGATTTTGTTAAGTCGCTTGTGTTTAATTCGTTAGTTAAACAAACGAGCTGAACATGAATAATTTTCTTGCGTCAGATACATAAATGAGCAGAACATGAACACATATTTGATTTTTATGTTAAGCTGATTTTAAGCTCGAAATAATTATATAAATATATATATATATATAAAGAGAGAGAGAGAGAGATAGAGAGAGAGAGAGATAATTATATAATTGTTGAGTATTATTTTTAAATAACTTACTACATCGTTACAAAGATTTATAATGAATTAATATTATTAATTAAAAATAAAATAAAAAATATTAAATCCCATTTAAATGAATATTTTAATATAAATAATAAGATTTAAATTCCGCTCATATCCTTAACATCCTATCGGTGTGTGACTAGGGATGTCAAACTGTTCTTTACTCGCAAACAACTTGTGTTTGGCTCGCTAAGCGAGCAAGTCAAACATGAACAATTTTCTTACACTCGATATATTAACGAGCCGAACACAAACAACAATAAATTTTCAAAGTGCCGACACAAGCCGAGCCTGAACTCGCTCAAACCGGGCTCGTTTACTCCCCCACTCACAAATGCAATAAACCTCCTCATCCCTTCCAAATAATATCTAAGATTTTAGTTTATAAAATGGTTTAGAGTAAAGCCAAATAATATCTGTTATTACAAAACATAGTTTTGTCAGATAATTAAACCACCAATTGTGGACTCTAATAAAAGAAAATACAGAATCCTAATCTCACTTCTGTTTACGTCCAGAAACAGTTAAAGAAACTAAAGAAAGATTCATTTACTATTAATTAATGTAAAGATAAACTGAAAAGGAAACAGACTAATTGCTGCATGCATGAACATATATATGAATATGAAGGCTTGATATAAATTCTTAATTTCTTTATTTGTCATTCAACAATTTTTTATATATATATATTAAACTTCTACCATAAGTAAGTGTAATAATGCAAATTTGTTTGTAATTACTATAGATTTCCTGATTTTCTGATGGTCTTTAGTTGCTTGCTTGCAGGAATTCGCTAGTCATGCGTATTTAAACTGAGCCTACGAATAAATAGAGACATTTTTATGTCAATCAACATCTTGTCTGAGTATTTAAATATGCATAAAATAAACAATAATAATTATAAGAAATAATATCGGGCCACAAAATTCCACTTGATGAACAAACTTCAAGATTAGGTAAGTGCATTTCCAAGATGAAGCAGAAAGAAGTGGGAAGCGAAATTAAGTAAATTGAAATAGTTTACTTTAAAAATAATGATATGGGAAGTATAAGAGATTGTTCAAGTCAAAACAATATTTTCCTATGGCTTTCGCGAGTTATTCTTCTGCTAGTCCGTTAATTATTAATTCAGGTGTCATGAATCACATGATTGGATGCTCACAAGTTTTCTCGATCTATTATGCATTCTCGGAAAAATATACCGTTAGAATTCTCGATGGCTCCTGTAGTTTCATTGCTGGTAAAGGGTTGGTTCTACTAACAATTGATCCAATTCTGGAGTCTGTTTTACATGTTTCTCAATTGTAATGTAACATGTTATCTGTCAGCAAGCTAGTGAATGATAATGATTGCGTTGCTAATATCGCTTCTGATGGTTGTGCTTTTCAGGATCGTCGTTCGGGGATGATGATTGGAACTATTAAGAAAATAGCTTGACTCTATTACTTCCAAGAGAACAACACAAAAAATACAAACACACATCTCAAGAGTTATAATTTATCTCGGGTCATTAAATATTTCATTATGCTATCGTATTGTTGTTGAGGTCATTCTAGTTTCTAATATTTAAAAAAACTTGTATCATTAGATGTACTCTAATAAAAATGAACTTTCTCGCACTCTCAACTACACCAATAAAAGGGGTTTCCTTTGATTGATGACTATATTCCAATGACGTGAGTCAACATTTTAAGAGACAAATCAGAAGTTTTTGTCACATTCCAAAACTTCTATAACTTCGTTTAATTCAATTCAAGACACTTATTCAGGCTTTTTGGACTGATAATGATCGTGAATTTTTTAACTCTATTTTGGGTGAATTCTTAGTGAGTAAGGACATCATTTACCATAGCTCTTGTACTGATACTTCTCAACGAAATGGGGTAGCCAAGAGGAAAAACTATCACTTCGACGTTGCTCGCTCTATTATGTTTCAATCCAATGTCCCAAAGTATTTTTGGTACGATGTCATTCTCACTGCCACCTATCTCATCAATAAAGTACCATCTAAAATTCACAAGTTATAAACCCCCTTACCATTCTAATGTCATGCTTCCCTATCAATAGAATCTTCTCAACATTAGACCCCAAGATTTTTGGTTGCAATGCCTTTGTTCGAAACACTGCCCCTAATCAAAGTAAACTTGATCTCAGATCAATAAAATATATCTTTCTTGGGTACTCCACCACTCAAAGGGGTATCGGTGCCTTATCCTATCACTAACAAATCTATGTGAGTGTTGATGTATCTTTCTTTGAAAGTGTCCCATATTTTTCTAGTTCAGTTTCCAAGTGAGTGGGAGCTTAGGTTCTTAGACACTATCCCTTATCCTACTCCTATGGATGTTTCCCCCATTGTTCCTGCTACTAAAGAGTCCACTGCTTTGGTGAGTGCACCATCGGGCGAGTTCCCAAATCTGGTGAGTGTTCCCTGATCTGGAGAATGCACCTTCTCCTCCTCCCACTATTCGTGTCTATGCTCAGTGCACCTATTCCAATGCTCTTACTCTATAACGCACTACCTCTTTACATTACCTCAAATCCACTCCAAGCGACATCCTCAGCGTGACCCCTCCTTTGAATGATGAGGTGAGTTCTCCGATTAAGGCATGCAATCAGACATGCTCCCTCAATTCTATGGCAAAATGTCTCTTTCTGCAGTTTATCATTAGCCTACAGAGCATTTGCCACTAACGGGCCATTAGATCCCAGCTATTATTAAGGTTGTTCTTATTGATCCAGCATGGAAAACTACAATAATGGAGGATATGAATGCCCTTCATCGAAAGCATACATGAGACATCGTCGATCTTCCTTAGATAAGAAGTGCGGGTTGTCAATGGATTTTTAGAACCAAGTTCAATTTTGATGGATCCTTTGAACGCAATAAGACATGATTGTTGCCAAAGAGTACTCACAGACTTACAAAGTTGACTATTAGGAGACATTTGCTCTAGCGGCTAAGTTAAACACTGTCTGGATTCTATTGTCCCTTGCAGTGAATCTGGATTGGTCTTTATTTTAGCTAGATGTCAATAATGTGTTCTTGAATGGAGAGCTTATAGAAGAGACGTACAAGTCTCTCCCTCATGGCTTTAGCTCTACTGCCCCCAAAGGGCAAGTGTGTAGGCTGTAAAAGTCTCTTTATCGGCTAAAATAGTCCACAAGGACCTAGTTCGGCAAGTTTATAAAGGTGTTCATGGGTCATGATTTTAATCAGGCTCAATCGGATCACACTCTATTTTTCCGACATTTCTCCAATGACAATGTAGCTATTCTTTTGTCTATGTTGACAATATTATTCTTACTATTAATGATCTTTTAGTATTAGAGTCCTTGAAAGATGTTGCTAAATTCATTGAAATGAAGAATTTGGGATCTCTCCAGTACCTTTTATGAATGGAAGTAGTCTGATCATCTTGGGGCATTTGCCTATCACAACACAAATAGGTGATTGACCCTTGAAACAGAACAACCTTCTTCTATGCAAATCAGTGGTCGTCTATATAGATCCGAAGGAAAAATTATTTGACATTCACAATGGTGTGTCGGTCAATAAGAATCACAGCCAACGTCTTATGGAGAAACTCATCTACCTTGCCCATACTCACCTTGACATATGTCATGCGGTTGGTATAGTGAGTCAATTCATGCATGACACCTATGAGCACCATTTACAAGCTCTACATCAGATTCTCCACTATTTTAAAGGCACACCGGGCTCACGTTTGTTTTTCTTTCGTCACAGCTCGGTTTATTATTATTTATACAGATGTTGATTGGGTCAGGTCGGTTCATGACAATCGTTCCACCTCGGGGTATTGCTCATTTGTATGAGAAAATCTAGTCACATCGAAAAGTAAAAAATTGTTTGTGGTTACTTGGAGCAGTGCTGAAGCTGAATTCCGGCCCATGAGCTTAGTGATTTATGAAGCCCTCTGGTTACGCATCATGCTCTGTGAACTTCGTATGCCGACCCCCACCCTATTGCAGCTAATATGTGATAATAAGATCGCCATCAGCATTACTCACAATCCAATCCATCATGATTGTATCAAGGATGTGGAGATTGACATACACTTCATTAAGGAAGCGATTGAGTCCAGAGAAATGTGTATTTTGTAACCTCCAGTGGTGAACTAGCGGATATTCTTACCAAGAGTCTTCCTCAACATTTGTTTGATGACTTTAAATCTAAGTTGAACGTGATTGATAACTATGTTTCAGCTTGAGGTGGGGTATTAGATTTAGAACGACAATTAAATCCATAGCCGTTATTACTTATTATTCTCGCCTTTTTACTTTATTATGTTTTATTCCTTTCCTATTTATTTTATTATGTTTTATTTCTTTCCTTCGTTGGGCATATTGTAATTGGGTTTGAATACACATTCTTTTATCAATAAAATTGTGCTGCTCTTTTCGAATTTCAACGGTTTCATTTCACCTGAAATTGCATATTTGTCTAGGAACATTAAGTTCAGCAAGCACAGTTTATTATGTTAAGAAAATCATGATTTCTTTTTTGATGGAAAGCTTGCGGTTAATTTGGTGCGTTGAATGTACTGGGACTCAAAATGAATGGAATGGAGGAAATCAAAACTACACTACTCATTCCAGCCAAGAAATGGCAAATTAAGAATTTCATATTAAACTTCTACTTGTCATTTATTTTTTATTTAGTTAAGACGTACTTATTTTTCAGTATATTATCTGAACTTTTGTCATTTCTCCTGGGAAGCAGTTGTTATATATATATATATATATATATATATATNATATATATATATATATATATATATATATATATATCTTATTTATTTGCTTAGAGAGATGAGAAGAACTTTTCAGCATAATAATAACAGCGTATGTAGATGCTCCAAACAGAAGTTAAGCATTGTTGCTTCTGGTCAAGAAAGTAAAAATACATGGGTTTTCTTTCTAGTATTCTCTATAGCTGTTAGGCCTGTTGGAATTTCAGCATTATTCCTGCTAAGATTGAAATATACTCTTGCATTCTGTCAATAATGTCCTTTGAATATTTATCAGATTCATTCCACAAGCTATTTATCTATATCACCAGGAGATCATGCTTACATGAAGATGAAAACTTTCATGGAATTGAGTTGTATGTATGTAAATCTTCCATGATTTTAATTTGTTGAATTGTAAATTTTCCAAAGAAAGCAAGGACATGGCAAGTGATGATCAAGATAAAGCTCTTATTCTATTGCCGTAAACTTGTAGTTTCTATTAATCCATGTTAATTTTTATATTCCTCAACTCTCTGTGAGCTAAACTTTAGCATAGAAATTTCATGCATATGGCCGAGGATGATGATGATGATGACATACCAAACAATCAGCCAATAATCTGCGATAGGCTGCATAATTAATAGGAAGATTTACTTGCATACTACTAAATTCTCGTGTATTTACATATCTAATAACATCAAAACTTCCAATTTTACGTAGTACCCTCTTACCTCCAAATGAAAATTTCTATTTCACTTTTGAAAAGTTCAAATGAAAACATTAATGATATGTTATGAAAGATTTGAGTGTTATACTTTTGTATCAAAAAATGTACATCTAAATTTTACTTGTTTTTACATTTTTATCGCCCAAAACTTTCATAACACATCAAAAAATTCACTATTTTAATATTTTAAAAAGTAAAATACATATTTTCGTGCATACATAGGGCAGGGGGTAAATTAAATTATTAATCAAAGGAATGAAATTCATTACACTTAATCAGCACTACATATTAAGTCATGAGTCCAAAAACAAAAAAAAAAATCAGGAGAGCCGAATTCATCACAATCAAATCAAATCAAAGCTCCATTGGATCATCCAACAAGTTCTGAGATCTCAAAAACCAGAAGAGTAAGGAATACCGGTTTTAGGAATCCAAGAATTCCCTTTTATAAATCCAGGAAGCGTAAACTTCCCAGCCTGCTTCGAATCCATCACCCGCAATCCCTTCCACTTAACTCTATTCTTCAAGCTCGCTCCCGGCCCAAAATTCTGATACTCCGAATAAAAAATCGTATCCGGCACCGGAGTCNAAAAAAAATCAGGAGAGCCGAATTCATCACAATCAAATCAAATCAAAGCTCCATTCGATCATCCAACAAGTTCTGAGAACTCAAAAACCAGAAGAGTAAGGAATGCCGGTTTTAGGAATCCAAGAACTCCCTTTTATAAATCCAGGAAGCGTAAACTTCGCAGCCTGCTTCGAATCCATCACCCGCAATCCCTTCCACTTAACCCTATTCTTCAAGCTCGCTCCCGGCCCAAAATTCTGATACTCCGAATAAAAAATCGTATCCGGCACCGGAGTCCCCGTCCCCAGCCACGGCAACCACCCCGCCGGATTAATAATGCCAGCCATCGTCGACCGCATAAACACCGTGGTCGAATACGGCTTCCACGGCCGTCCGAGGTAAACAGAAACGGAGGTCAAGTTCTCCGCAGGCCAAATGGTGCAGTTGTGGATTGAGATTCCGGTGTTCTGGTTGGGATCAATCTTACCCTGCGCGGTGATGGTGTCCTGTTGGCCGTGGAGAGGGAGTCGAGGGAGAATGTTGCAGGATTGGAATAGGGACGCGGCGTTGCCGAAGATGAAATCGACGGTTCCGAAGATGTTGCATTCGCGGTAGAATTGGCGGAGGGAATGGGCGTAGAGAGTGTCTTGATAGCCGTCGAATTTGCAGCGGTAGAAGGTGACGAGATCGGCGCTGGCGAGGACGGCGACGGCCTGCTGTTTTATGGCCCCGGCTGTGTTCTGGAACGCCATGTCTATCGCGATGAAACCCTTGCCGAAAACCGCTGCATTGGGCGAAGAAACCATGGATGAGTCTACTTTAATTTCAGGTTCATTTAAAGCACTTATGAATTATGATTTAGTTTATGCTATGAATATCTGATTATTTAGATAAAATCGATAGATTACCGAAAGTTGCAGAGGAGAAAGTTGGCGTCCCGTCGACGAAATTCAGTCTGCCGGACACCATTGTTGCGTCCATCCCATCGCCAACAATAACAACATTCCACATGTTCTGCTCAACCCTCACGTTTTCATAGTACACTCCCTTCTTCACATATATCACAAACTTCTTGCTGCTTTTCTTCGGCACCTCGGCCAGCGCCGCCGTTATGCTCTTGTATTTCCCTGACCCGTCTCGCGCCACCACCACATTTGCGTTGTACTTCAAATCACCGGAGCTCTTTAACACCCTCCGCTCAGCATTTGACATCCAATTCATCAAACGACGCCGCCGCCGCCGAAGATCAACGGAGCCAACAAAATCGGCGATTTGGTTTAAAATGGAAAGGCTGTTGCTAGTGATTTCCGTCGAGTACTTCATTGCCTCCGCGATATTCCCCTTGAGCTGCCCCAAATCATTTCCTAATCCGTCCAAGCAGGTGTCTTGATCAGTGATGGCGGCGCTCAGCCACGTCTTGAGATCGTCGACAAAGCTGTCCGAAGTGAAGTTAGCAGGCGAGGCTGTGCAGTCTTCGATGTGGGCCGCCGCCAGCGAGAGGAGTTGACTGCAGTCGGAGATCGAAGAAATTGTGAAGGATTTGATCCCTTCTTTGATTTTTGGATCGTCAAAAAGCTTTGAGGAGATCGAAATCGCGTTTTTTGCTGCTTGAACAGCTATGCGAAAGAGCGCAGTGGGATCGAGGGAGGAGGAGTTGGTGACGACCGGCACGAGGGAGGTGTAGCATGAGTCAGGATAGAGGGTGGTGGAGCATATGGCTTTGACTGATGCCTTGAGGGAAGAGTCGGCGGTGACGGCGGCGGCAGTTGTGTCGGAGCCGTGATTGCTTGCAAGGATGGCGACAGTGATAATGGCAATGAGGACAATGGATGAGAGGGATATGATGGCGAGGCGATTACAGGACTTGCGTCGGCCGGAGCCGAGTTGGTCTTGCTCTGAGATGATGCCATAGGAGCTGAAGGATGGCATGGCTGGCTGGCTGGCTCCTCTGCTTTGTGGTTGGGGAAAGCAGAGTTGGAGCTTGGCGGGAAGCAGTGTTGTGGTGGTTTGGTTTAAATAAGGAGGGAAGGGGTTTTGTTGTGCCATGTGGCAGACGTGTCTGGCATTATGTTTTGGTTTTGGAGAGCATGTAGTTTGTAGGTGGAGGTCCATTTGCTTTAGATGTGGGGAAATGTGAAAATGTACCTAACTTTTGAAGGGGTTATGTGATAGGAATCTAACAGATATTTGGTGAAATCCTAACTGTATATGTCAGTATCCAGGTCGCCAAATAATTTTATTTGATTTTTGCTAATATAGTTGTATTTTTTTATTTATACTTTTATTGATTTCTTCTATTTTGCTTTGCTTATATAAGTTAAGCTATTCTTTTTCTATTCTTCCCTTAGTGTTTCTTTTCTCCCCATGTCTTATATGAGATTTGATTATGATAGATGTAATTATCTTTATGTAATGAACAATTATTGATATTAATAGCCTATCAATTATGATCATGTGTCAATCAAGGATCTAAGAACTAGATCTATTGGCTGGTTTATGTGTTAAATCGAGTCTAGTAATGCACAGATGCATGCTAGTCATTATGTAGCTCAAAACATGATGTGTGAGTGACTTAATTCATCAATTATCTAATCGAATTTAGGTATCCAAATAAGAAGGTATCAACACCTAATGATATAGTATAACTAATTGAACAATATTCATACACTAATATGCAAAAATGCATAAAATTAGTTGCACAAACATGACTTGTTAAATTTAGAGATTTTTAATACATTTGACCCACTAAGAAAAGATTTGATTTTTTCAACCAAATTTTCTAAGTTAATTTGGCTTATAAAAACATGAATGAGTGAATATGTAGGTTTGGCATACTTAAGTTACTTACATTTTTTTCTTATAATTATATCTATGTAAATGTAATTCACTTGAATAGGTCTTGGACAAATATAGGCATTTCAAAGTGAAAAGTGGCTTTAGATGTTGATCTAAATAATATATATATATATATATANTCTTGCTGCTCTTCTTCGGCACCTCAGCCAGCGCCGCCGTTATGCTCTTGTATTTCCCTGACCCGTCTCGCGCCACCACCACATTTGCATTGTACTTCAAATCACCGGAGCTCTTTAACACCCTCCGGTCAGCATTTGACATCCAATTCATCAAACGCCGCCGCCGCCGCCGAAGATCAACGGAGCCGACAAAATCGGCGATTTGGTTTAAAATGGAAAGGCTGTTGCTTGTGATTTCCGTCGAGTTCTTCATTGCCTCCGCGATATTCCCCTTGAGCTGCCCCAAATCATTTCCTAATCCGTCCAAGCAGGTGTCTTGATCAGTGATGGCGGCGCTCAGCCATGTCTTGAGATCGTCGACAAAGCTGTCCGAAGTGAAGTTAGCAGGAGAGGCTGTGCAGTCTTCGATGTGGGCCGCAGCCAGCGAGAGAAGTTGACTGCAGTCGGAGATCGAAGAAATTGTGAAGGATTTGATCCCTTCCTTGATTTTTGTATCGTCGAAAAGCTTTGACGAGAATGAAATCGCGTTTTTTGCTGCTTGAACGGCTATGCGGAAGAGCGCGGTGGGATCGAGGGAGGAGGAGTTGGTGACGACCGGCACGAGGGAGGTGTAGCATGAGTCGGGATAGAGGGTGGTGGAGCACATGGCTTTGACTGATGCCTGGAGGGAAGAGTCGGTGGTGACGGCGGCAGCAGCTGTGTCGGAGCCGTGATTGCTAGCGAGGATGGCGACAGTGATAATGGCAATGAGGACAATGGATGAGAGGGATATGATGGCGAGGCGATTACGGGACTTGCGTCGGCCGGAGCCGAGTTGGTCTTGCTCTGAGATGATGCCATAGGAGCTGAATGATGGCATGGCTGGCTGGCTGGCTGGCTCCTCTGCTTTGTGGTTGGGGAAAGCAGAGCTGCAGCTTGGCGGGAAGCAGGGTTGTGGTGGTTTGGTTTAAGTAAGGAGGGAAGGGATTTTGTTGTCCGCGTGGCAGACGTGCCTAGCATTATGTTTTGGTTTTGGAGAGCATGTAGTTTGTAGGTGGAGGTCCATTTGCTTTAGATGTGGGGGAATGTGAAAATGTACCTAACTTTTGAAGGGTTTATGTGATAGGAATCTAACAGATATTTGGTGAAATCCTAACTGTATAGGTCAGTATCCAGGTCGCCAAATAATTTTATTTGATTTTTGCTAATATAGTTGTATTTTTATTATTTATACTTTTATTGATTTTCTTCTATTTTGCTTTGCTTTTATAAGTTAAGCTATTCTTTTTCTATTCTTCCCTTTGTGTTTCTTTTCTCCCCATGTCTTATATGAGATTTGATTATGATAGATGTAATTATCTTTATGTAATGAACAATTATTGATATTAATAGCCTATCAATTATGATCATATCTCAATCAAGGATCTAAGAACTAGATCTATTAGCTGGTTTATGTGTTAAATCATGTCTAGTAATGCACAGATGCATGCTAGTCATTATGGAGCTCAAAACATGATGTTTGAGTTACTTAATTCATCAATTATCTAACCGAATTTAGGTATCCAAATAAGAAGGTATCAACACCTAATGATATAGTATAACTAATTGAACAATATCATACACTAGTTTGCAAAAATGCATAAAATTAGTTGCACAAATATGCCTTGTTAAATTTAGAGATTTTTAATACGTTTGACCCACTAAGAAAAGATTTGATTTTTTCAACCAAATTTGTGCGTTAATTTGACCTATAAAAACATGAATGAGTGAATATGTAGGTTTGGCATACTTAAGTTACTTAAATTTTTTTCTTATAGTTATATCTTTGTAAATGTAATTCACTTGAATAGGTCTTGGACAAATATAGGCATTTTAAAGTGAAAAGTGGCTTTAGACGTTCATCTAAATAAAAAATATATATATTGAAATGTTTAGGCAAATTAATTATAGCATAAGTATGGTTTCCAAAGAGTGATGACAGCATAAAAAAGTATGATTTTTCTAAGATAGGTGATCGTGGTTTAGAATAATATAATCTAATTGATTCTAAACCATATATGAATATTGTTGAAGCTCAATATTGAACTAAGGGTTTTAGAAGTTGCACAATCCTTAAAATTTAATGTCATGTATAAATGAACAAATTTTTAATAAAATGAAATTGTAGGAATGTGATAAGCCCCTAAGTTGATCTAATGATAATGAAAGTGGTATCATCCACATGTTGATGATATAAATATTATTAATACTTATGAGGGTATAAGTTTTATTAATAGTATAAATTTTATCATATATGTGTTACAAGTATATAAATCAAACCATATCCTATC
>JXCR01140791.1:443179-461099 GCA_002079205.1 Phalaenopsis hybrid cultivar
ATTGAACAAATTAAATAAACTAAGAAAATTTCAAATTCCTAAAATTTATTTTGTATTTGAAATTTACAAGATTAAACAAATTAATTAATTGAACAAATTGAATAAATTAAATCTACTAACGTATTATTTACAAAAAAATATTATCTTCTATGTCGATGTGGAATAGCGTTTGAGCTCGGTGTATATCGACTATGGTTACAATGACTGATAACACAACTGATGTTCTTGAAACTCTTCTTTAATATCATCACTTTCAGTTGTGTTATTTGTAGCATCTTGTGGCATCTAGTAAATTTCCTCATTGAGATTTGGTGAAGAACAAAATTGTGGTGTACCAAAATCCATGCCTGCATTTGAAATAGGTGCAAGCATGGAAATGTTTTAAAAATTTAAATCCAAGTCACCAATAGTATTAATTCACTGCAAGTCAAATGATGGTACTGCATATGTTGATGGTACTGTATATTCAGAGGGTGTTGCATAGATTGGGCAGGATAAGCAGATGTCTTTGGAAATTGTTGCTATTATGTTTCTTGAAACAACGATCTTCGTATTTTGTTAACCGAAGATCTCCTTGGAGCATTTGTTGTTGATCTCCTCGTAGCAGAGAAAGATGACCAACACAGAGCATCACAAGTTGATCTACGGGGGGCCTTGTGGTTTGCCATCTATGCTATGAGATAGCCCAGTTTCAAAATCATGTCGACCTGGTCAATCAAATGTCGTATAATTAATGTGTGTTGATTCTTCCACTCTACGCGCGATAGCTCTAGAATCTGGTCGTAACCTTGTTGCAAGGAACTAGCATTTGCTTTTGATCCCTTCCAAACCTTTCTACAATGTTCTTGCTATAAATAAAGTAATCCATCTATATAATTGTTAATATAAGATTATTATTATGTATTATAATAAAAAAAGTTAGTAGTTGCTATAAAAGAATACAAATACCAACAATTATTCTCTCTCTTAGTGATCATGCATAATAAGTATCAGGAGACTAAGTTGGAGGCTTTGCTAACCTTAGAACTTTAGCACAGTCATACTTATGTTGATCCTGATGCAATAACTCGTATTACTCACCGAGATTTACCTAAAAAATAATGCTCTCATTAAAGCATCACAATCAACACGAGGTCACTCTCCTAACAAGTTTAATTTGCTATCAAGGCACATAAGGTGATGCTCATGCAATCATGCAAACAAAACACAATCAGGTGGGCACACATTATACACTCAATGGGTTCAATGACTTTTAAAGTGTGACTTGAATTGAGCACACAATGTGAAAGCTTACGGCATTCAAGTGTGATGTCATAAGAGGTGAGGCGGTGTGCTCTTCATTTAAGAGATTCACACATTGACGGGTTAGCATTGCTAGCCACCCCTCATCAAAGTTGTACAAGTATTGAGCCGCACACGTATGTGTGCGGTATACGTGTGTGGTGATACTGCAAATGCCAAAGACAAAATTCAGTTTTTCATGCAATGAGTTTGATACTCTAAGCATCATTCTAAAGATGTTTTTTTTTTCTTATGTGCATGCACATGAATCCAAGAAATTAACAATGTCTTGCAATCAATGTGCAAACACTTGCAGATGCAACATGCAAGTGAAGTGAGTTGTTTGACCAGTTGGATAGACCGAAGAGGTCAATCGAGTACTATGGCCAAAAGAGTTTGGTCAAATCGGGGTGGTCGACTAGTCAAAGTGATTGGTTTATTGGGTCTGGTGGCCGATCAAACCAAAGTGATTGGTTTTATGATCGGACTTTGGTGGTTGATCAAGCTGGAGGATTTGTTTGGTGTCGGGCCTTGGCGGCTGATTGAACTGAAAGGATGATCAAGCCTTAGTGGTCGATTGAACCAAAATGATTGGTTTTGTGATCAAGTTTTAGTTGTCGATCAAACCAAAGTGAATAGTTGATCGGACCTTGTAGTTGATCAGACTAATTTTATTTGTCGATCGAGTCGGGACTGCCGATCAAAACAAAGTGGATGGTTGATCATACCTTGGTGGCCAATCAAACTTAATTGATCGGTTGATCGGGCCGGGGTGGCCAATCGAACCGAAGTGAGCGGTTGATCGGACCTTTATGGCCGATCGAAGCCAATGCGATCGATTGATCGGACCTTGGTGGTTAATCGGTCAATCAAAATGAAGTGATTACATGTGCAAAGTTTCATGCAAAAAACACAAACAAATAAAACCATATGCATTCAATAACAAATTAGATTCGTCCAAGGGTTCTCACATAGGATCTGGGGTTTGATGAAGTCGTAGTCGTCATCCATTACGCAACACAAACACAAAGAAATTTTTCATGAAGAAAAACCTTCACGAAAATGAAGATTATCCTTTATGGATATGGCCTTCGCGATCTAGGTAACGAGAACCAAAGGATTTTCTCGTTCTTTAGATCAATGTGGCTTCAACCCATTCATCAAATATTGAACCCGCCGAATAAGCATGAGGTTGTTAGTTTCCTGACTGATTTGGTTTTTTGAGCTAGGGCTTAGAGGGAGAGCTCAACATTCATAGTGATTTTAATGAATGACTCGTAACCTAAGGTGGCTTTTCTTTAGTTTTTTTGGTTATTTTTAAAGGAACTCGGAGTCACTAGCTTGCTATTTATATCTCATCTAATTATTTTTTTTATTTGAATAATTCTCCCTTCTGAATCGTACAAATGATTCGAAGAGGAGAGGGATAAAAAAAAGACATATGACAACAAACAGGAACCAAATTTTCTTAATAAACAAAGTTTATATCTATTATTTTCCCTTATAGAGACTTTTTAGTGGGGATCACGCCCACCACTAAATACTTTTTAAGGCTTTTTCATTACCTTCTAGAAATTTTGTCATTTTATTTAATAGCTTAAAGATGCTTCTCTAACTATTAACCCTAATTTTTTTAAATGACATATTCTGTAATTAAAAGTTTTGATAGATTTTTTTATGAAATTAGATTTAGTAGGTTATTAGTTAGAGGAATCACCCTATGAACTTATATTATGACAAAAACGGCTAAGAAAAACTCACCATATTTTTTTAATCAATCCTAAACAATTTATTAAAATATTACTTTAATGTTAATAAATTATGATGTAAAATGTCAAATTGAGTCATTCTGAGACCNTAAATATTATTATAAATATTATTATTATTTACTCTAGCAAAATTATTAAAATTAATTTTGACATTAATTAATAAATTATAATTACTTTTTAATTAATTTTAAAAATAAAATTGAACAAATTAAATAAACTATGAAAATATCAAATTCCTGAAATTTATTTTGTATTTAAAATTTACAAGATTAAAAAATTAAATTAATTGAACAAATTGAATAAATTAAATCTACTAACATAATATTTATAAGAAAATATATATTATCTTCTATGTCGATGTGGAATAGTGTTTGAGCTCGGTGTATATCGACGATGGTTACAATGACCGATAACACAACTGATGTTCTTGAAACTCTTATTTAATATCATCAATTTCAATTATGTCATTTGTAGCATCTCGTGGCATCCAGTAAATTTCTTCATTTGAGATTTGGTGAAGAACAAAATTATGGTGTACCAAAATCCATGCCTGCATTAAAAATAAATGCAAGCATGGAAATGTTTGAAAAATTTAAATCCAAGTCGCCACCAGTATTAATCCACTACAAGTCAAATGATGGAACCACATATGCTAATGTTACTGTATATTCGGAGGGTGTTGCATAGATTGGGCAGGATAAGCAGATGTCTTTGGATATTGTTGCTCTTATGTTTCTTGAAACAACGATCTTCATATTCTGTTAACCGAAGATCTCCTTGGAGCATTTGTGTTGATCACCTCGTAGCAGAGGAAGATGACCAACACGAAGCATCACAAGTTGATCTACGTGGGGCCTTGCGGTTTGACATCTATGCTATGAGATAGCCCAGTTTCAAAATCATGTCGACCTGGCCAATCACATGTCGTATAATTAATGTGTGTTGATTCTTCCACTCTACGTGATAGCTCTAGAATATCGTCGTAACCTTATTGCATGGAACTAGCATTTTCTCCTGATCGCTTCTAAACCTTTGTACGACGTTCTTGCTATGAATAAAGTAATCCATCTATATAAATGTTAATATAAGATTATTATTATGTATTATAATAAAAAAAAGTTGGTATTTGCTATAGAAAAATACAAATACCAACCATTATTCTCTCTCTTAGTGATCATGCATAATAAGTATCAGGAGGCTAAGTTGGAGGCTTTGCTAACCTTAGAATCTTAGCACAGTCATACTTATGTTGATCCCAATGTAATAACTCGTATTACTCATTGAGATTTACCTAACAAATAATGCTCTCATTAAAGCATCACAATCAACACGAGTTCACTCGCCTAACAAGCTTAATTTGCTATCAAGGCACATAAGGCGATGCTCATGCAATCATGCAAACAAAACACAATCAGGTGGGCACACATTATACACTCAATGGGTTCAATGACTTTTAAAGTGTGATTTGAATTGAGCACACAATGTGAAAGCTTGTGACATTCAAGTGTGATGTCATAAGTGGTGAGGCGGTGTGCTCTTCATTTAAGAGATTCACACATTGACGGGTTAGCATTGCTAGCCACCCCTCATCAAAGTTTTACAAGTATTAAGCTGCACACATATGGTGGAATATGTGTGCGGTGATACTGCACATGCCAAAGACAAAATTTAGTTTTTCATGCAATGAGTTTAATACTCTAAGCATCATTTTAAGGATGTTTTTTTTTTATGTGCATGCACATGAATCCAAGAAACTAACAATGTCTTGCAATCAATGCGCAAACACTTGCAGATGCAACATGCAAGTGAAGTGAGTTGTTTGACCTGTTGGATAGACCGAAGAGGTCAATCGAGTACTATGGCCAAAAGAGGTTGGTCAAATCGGGGTGGTCGACTGGTCAAAGTGATTGGCTTATTGGGTCTGGTGGTCGATCGAACCAAAGTGATTGGTTTTGTGATCGAGTCTTGGTGGTCAATCAAGCCGAAGGATTGATTTTGTGTCGGGCCTTGTCGGCCGATTGAACCGAAAGGATGATCAAACCTTAGTGGCCAATTGAACCAAAGTGATTGGTTTTGTGATCGAGTCTTAGTTGCCGATCGAACCAAAGTGAATAGTTGATTATACCTTGTAGTTAATCAGACTAATTTGATTTGTCAATCGAGTCGGGACTGCCGATCAAAACAAAGTGGGTGATTGATCATACCTTGGTGGCCGATCGAAGCCAATGTGATCGGTTGATCGGACCTTGTGGTTGATCGGTCGGTCAAAATGAAGTGATTACATGTGCAAAGTTTCATGCAAGAAATGCAAAAAAATAAAACCATATGTATTCAATAACAAATTAGATTCGTCCAAAGGTTCTCACATAGGATCTAGGGTTTGATGAAGTCATAGTTGTCATCCATTACACAACACAAACACAAAGAAATTTTTCATGAAGAAAAACCTTCACGAAAATGAAGGTTATCCTTTATGGATATGGCCTTCGCGATCTAGGTAACGAGAACCAAGAGATTTTCTCGTTCTTTTGATCAATGTGGCTTCAACCCATTCATCAAATATTGAACCGTCGAATAAGCATGAGGCTGCTAGTTTCTTGACTGATTTGTTTTTTTGAGCTAGGACTTAGAGGGAGAGCTCAACATTCATATGGATTTTCAATGAATCGCTCTTAACCTAAGGTGGCTTTTCTTTAGTGTTTTTGGTTATTTTTAAAAGAACTCAGAGTCACTAGCTTGTTATTTATATGTCATCTAATTATTTCCTTATTTGAATAATTCTCCCTTCCGAATCGTATAAATGATTTGAAGAGGAGAGACATAAAGAAAGATATATGGCAACAAACAAGAATCAAATTTTCTTAATAAACAAAGTTTATATCTAATATTTTCCCTTATAGAGACTTTTTAGTGGGGATCACACCCACCACTAGATACTTTTTAAGGCTTTTTCATTACCTTCTAGAAATTCTTTTCATTTTATTTAATAGCTTAAACAAGCTTCTCTAACTATTAACCCTAATTTTTTTAAATGACTTATTCTGTAATTAAGAGTTTTGATAGATTTTTTTTATGAAATTAAATTTAGTAGGTTATTAGTTAGAGGAATCACCCTATGAACTTATATTATGACAAAAACGGCTAAGAAAAACTCACCATATTTTTTAAATCAATCCTAAGCAATTTATTAAAATATTACTTTAATGTTAATAAATTATGATGTAAAATGTCAAATTGAGTCCCTCTGAGACCAATCACAAATTGATTAAGATGCAAAAGCTACAAAGTGTTTCTTAAAGTAAAATAAAAAAAATTAGTCTATCTAAACTGTTATTGTCATTTTAAGATTATGGTTATACGAATGTTTAATTAGAGACAATTCATAGAGTTGCAATTCTTTTGGAAGTTTGTTATTAAACTCATATTATTGGCAAAGTTCCTTAGAAAATTAATAATTTAGTCAATATACCTTCGAGTACAATTACTCACAAAAACATCAACATAAACACGCCTTAAGGTTTATAACTAATCTAAGATCTCAAGCCAACTTTTTGGAGTATATTTGCAAGAAGTGTTTTCTTAAATATGTTTAAAGATGGAGAAGGGAAGAAGTTTCCTTTCTTATAATTAGTGCTTGGAGTGCTACTATGAACATGATTTGAGGTTGTGTCTTGATTTGCCCATACTAATGATTGGGACTTTAACAAAAATATTCTTTTGAGGTTACAACATCATTCCATTAATTTTTATTCATTTCTCAATCAACCATGCAAAACTATTACATACAAGAATATTCAAGTTAATAAACAATGAGTTCATTATCTTAGCATTAAATGATCCCTCACTCATGAATAAGAAGAATATGATCTATTAATTATTTGCTTAAATGAAAAAGGAATGAAAGTAAGTGACTGATCTTTTCAAAATTCACTCTTTTAAAATTAATAAGTTAGAATATTTTTTACTTAATCGTGTCAAATTCACAATTCTTCACAGCCGCTAGCCGTCTCATGCTTGTTGTTGCTACTTGTTGTTTGCCAGCTCCACATAGCCACTATCGATCGTTTGTTGCCCCCTACTAATAACCTAGCCCAGTGCCAACTACTATCGGCCACTGTTATCGTGGGCTTAATTTAATTTATTATATAAATAATAAAATAAAATAAAATATTTTAAATATAGTAAATTTCCTTCTTATTGTATTTAAATAAAATACGCTAACTTTATAAATGCTTATTATAATCCATCCCCTAATAATTTGGGATAATTACAAAAAGAGAATAAGAAAAATTGCTATTTACAAATCGAGCAACTGGGCGGTTTTTAACGCGTGCCACGACCAAACCAATGTGAGCGCGATTGAGGAGCCGAGAACCAGGCAAGTGGCCCAGGCCGACGCGGAACGCTACCCTCTCTTCCCAGTCCGTCTCCCTTCTCCGTTTGGACTCGCGATCGCCTGCACTTCGCAGTTTCTGAAGTTCTCTAACCCTAAAATTCTCTGAATCGCCTAGTTTTATACGGATCGTTGGCGGTAGGCACCAGTGACCGCTCTCTCTGCTGCCTCGGCTCGTCATCGTGCGCTAGTTTTCCTCTCCGATTTTTTATTTATATGCGTTTTTTTTTAGTATTTTTTTATGTCTTTTGATGATACATGTACTTGTTGATGGATTGACGGATCTATTCCATGCGAGAAAGGAATTTCATTATGGATCCAACTGTTTGTTTGTAGGCTTTTAAAAAGATTATATTTATCAGATATCTGGGTCCTTTATTAGTTTTCTTTAGTGGTATTTTTCACATCTCAATTGGTAAGCAGTTCGTATTTTTTTGCGTGAGTAGTTTGTATGGTGATGTTCTAGCTGACCATAATTCATAGGAGTTTTCTGCCTTTTGCNTCGATTTTTTATTTATCTGCGTTTTTTTTCATATTTTTTTATGTCTTTTGATGATACATGTACTTGTTGATGGATTGACGGATCTATTCCATGCGAGAAAGGAATTTCATTATGGATCCAACTGTTTGTTTGTAGGCTTTTAAAAAGATTATATTTATCAGATATCTGAGTCCTTTATTAGTTTTCTTTAGTGGTATTCTTCGCATCTCAATTGGTAAGCAGTTCGTAGTTTTTTTGCGTGAGTAGTTTGTATGGTGATGTTCTAGCTGACCATAATTCATAGGAGTTTTCTGCCTTTTGCCATCACGGCAGCAAGCGAGAAACACGAAGTACCATTCTGTACCCTTTCAGATGATGGTGGATTCTGGGATTGAAATTAAATTATGATTATTAAAAATGAGATAAATGTTTCGTGTGCGCTTAAAAATTTGCATCGGTAGTGTAATATTTTAATGTATTAGCATTGCACTAAGATCCATCACAAATACGACCACAATCACTGGACCTAGTCTAGTCGAAGTAAATCAATGTGTTTGTAAATGGATATGTTCACTCTTTTCATGAATTAGAGAAAACGGAATAACAAATATGATAATTAGAGATGCACAATAGTAGTTCAATTAATAACCGTAATTGTGCTACAACAAATATAGTTGATCACGAAGGCTGTATTTGGTGGCTACAATAATGACAGTTGGTCATAGCGGCTGCAATTAGAATCTGTAACAATAGTAGTCGATCACATAAGCCGTAGTTGATTGTTGCACAGGCAATCGTTGGCTTCAAAGGTCGTGGTTGGAAGTTGCAATATCGTCAGTTGGTCACAAAGATCATATTTGGTGATTGCAATAGTGTCAATTTGTCACAAAATTCGTAATTGAAAGCTTCAACTATAATAGTTGATCGTATATGTTATACTTGGTGATTTCAACATCGTCAATTGGTCACATAATTCGTAATTGAAAGCTTTAACAATAATAGTTGATCGTATATGTTATACTTGGTGATTTCAACATCGTCAATTGGTCACATATGTCGTATTTGGTGACTGCAATAACGTCTGCTGGCCACATAAGTCGTAGTTGGAATTTGTTGCAGTTGTAGCTAACTATATAGGTCGTAGTTGGCAACTGCAATATCATTAGTTAATTATATAGATCATAGTTGGTGATTGCAATAATAGTAATAATTTTTCATATATGTTATATTTAGTGACTGCAATATCGTCAGCTGGTCACATTGGTAATAATTCGTGATTACAATAGTAGCAATTGGTCTCGTAAGAGTAATTGATGACAAATTATGTGAGTTAACCATAAACATAGTAGTTGAAATTTGTAATAGCGTCAATTGATCACATAATCCGTAGTTGGTGGCTGAACCCCTCCTCATTGAATGGGGTTACAATTCTACACCAGACGCTACATTTGCCAGCATACAACTTAAAGAAAGATACAAGTGTTAGGTACAACCACCATATTCTAGCTACGAAGATCGTAAGCAGTGATCTCCAGTGGCCGGTGGTCGTCGTCGATGGCAGATGGTGACGACTGACGGTGGTCAGCGGCTACAGATATTGGAAGTGTCGTCGAGTCTTCAATACGACATTATATGTTGCGACTGTATTTGTTATACGACATTAGCAAACAAGGATCGTCAATGACGGCAAGCAGGGGTGACCGATCGTGGTCAACGACTACTAAGGTCGGAAGTTATCGCTAAAGATCTCCAATACAATATTATATGTTGTGGTCGTATTTGTGATACAAATTTTTCAAGCAGAGGTTGCTGACAACAGTGAGCAGGGGTGGTTGACAAGCAGTGGTTGACGGTGGTCCAAAAGTTATTGTGGGGACTTCAGTTCAGAACAACAATGAAATTCTACCGCTTCTCCTCTTCTCTCAAGTGAACAAAGGGGATCTATTTATAGCCTCTGGTGTAGGGGCATTTTGGTATTTTGACAATAACTTTCCAATCATCTGATCAGATTGTTCATATTGATCCCTATTGATCAAATGGATTTTTTTTAATAATTTAAAGGCCTTAATAACCTTAGAGTTAAGCAAGCTTAGGCTCGTTAGATTCCTGTCGTCGAGACGCTCGATTTGAATATACATATTTCAAATTTGGAGTTACTTTGATCTTTCCATTGACAATCCAAAACTTTCAAAAGTGATTTAATTACTTGATTTGGGTTTAATTAGACTCAGATCGAATCAATTTTGGTATCACCGGGTTTGTCTTGTTGAGACGGTCAGTTTGACTATAAACTTGTTGGATTTGAGGCCTTGGATGATTTTGGAATTTGAATTTGAAAGGTTTTTTGCTAAAAAAATACCTCGAGATTTGTGGCAGATGATAGAACTCTTTTGAGGACGCATCAATGCTTAATTTTTCAAGAATAATCTATATTGGCCAGAGTATTTACCTTTATTTGCTACTTATTTATTCTATGGTTTATTTTAAGAACCACGCTTTCTGGTTATGTGCATTGTCCCGTACAACTTTGATCTTGTTGTATCTTAGGCACAGTTTTTAAAAGCACGCTTCAGGAGTAAGGCAAGGAAAGCCTGTCACAACTGCTTCGCTTTGTTGAACGTGCTTCAAAGCACTGTAGTAATTTGCAGTTTTTATTTTTGCCATTCTTAAATTTTTAATTATTGCAACAAACTATTAAAGTTCAAAATTTTAATTTATAGGTTCACCCTAATATTTTCCTTCAAGTTAAGTATTATACCATATTTCTTTTTATTTTATATCAACTTTTTAAGTCATAATTTATATTTTATAATTGTTAATTAATATATTTATACATTAATAGTTTTATATAACTTATCAACATTTTGTTTAAAGTTATGTGCAATGCATTGCGCTTTATACTTTAAAAACATTGATATTAGGAGCAAATTTCATGATAAGAAATTTGGAAGCTATCTCCATTAGCCCCCATTAATTAACCAAATATTGTATACATATGGAATAACAATTAGATTTACCAGTTTCCTTGTAAGTCTACTCTCCCTCCTCCAGTATGCAAGTAAACATAAAAAATGACCTACCTGGTGCACTGAGCTCCCGCCAATGCAAAGCCAAGGATAGGCTGATGTAACAGTCATCTGGCTTACCTCTAGTTTTACCAAGTGCTTGTTTTAATGACTTTAACCTCAAGCCTCCAAATTACAATAGAGGTAATTGAGCACTACTCCAAATTTGTGTGATTAAGTTAATTTTACAAAGTTAACATGTTGAATTTTGCAAAATTACCATGTTGAACTTAATTTCTTCCACGCCTTTATTATCCTCTTCTCTTCTCACCATCAATCCCCAAAATATGGCATAGGCTTAGTTGTTATTTTTTGTGCATTTAAATGGTACATTAATAATTAAAACCATGTTTCATTGTTCACAATGAGCGAGTATGTTTAATTTTAATCCTTTAAGCTTCTAAGCTTCTAAGCTTCAGCAACAATTGACTTGCTGTCAATGTGAGTTGACATAATGATGCTTATAGTGGCTTGCTTTTGTGGATTGTCAGGCATCGAATCTTTCATAAAGGGTCTGTAGTTGATGAATGAAAACCTAAATTACTTTCCCTCATTGTCATGAGTTTATTTATTTGTTTATTTTTTGGCATGATATGCATGTCAACTAACTCATAATTTGCACAATGACTATTGTCATTATAATAAATAATTTTGGTTGCTATCTTATCTTCAAATTATTTACAACCTTGGTGTATTTGATGGTAAAACCTGATTCTTTCACCTCACATCTTTCTTAAGCCACATTTTCCCCATTGTCCCTCCACCCAATAGCCATGGTTGCTTGCTTCTGACATTTGTTGTTCAAATCTAATGGTTTCTGGCCTGATTATATTTCTGTCAGATGAGCAGAAGAAGATTACAACAAGAGCATTAAAAACACTTAATCAAATTAATAGAAAGTTTATTAGATTTTAATGATATCCAATATGCCAATGATTTTATTAATTCACTTAGATGAAAGATGGAAAGCTAAGACGGTGTTTGCATTTCTGCGAGGTTATCTTCCATAATAGAACATAGATTACTGTTTTGTAATGCAACATGAGTGATATGCAATTTACGTTAGAGCAAATAAAGTGAGGTGGTAGTAGTTGATAAAGAAGGACTAGTTACAACAGACAGTATTAAAAGAGAGGGAACAATGGATAATCCTTTGATTGGAGGTAATCAACGTCAACTTTTTTTTAAGGGTTTAAACAAACCAAGTCTGAGTGAGCTCAAGTATGCTTCAACTTTCATTAAACAATTGGGTCATAATTTTTGTTGTGTTTAGCTCATTAAATTATCAAGTCAAGCACAAGTTGATGCAAGTGGTCAGAAGGCTACTGCATCTTCCATCAAATTTATTTTTTTTAATCTACTTATTTAAAAGTGAATTGATTGAATTTTCATCAACCTTTTTTTATCTACTCAAATTGTTATTTGCTATGCTGAATTGTAAAATTGACATGCTGATGGTGTTTGATGGAATTTTTCATTTTATGTTGTTTTAGGTGCTCTTGGTTGCAATTGTGCATGCACCTCTGATGGCTTTATTTTTTTTCTCTTCTAAGCTTAAATTTTTCTAGTTGCTTTATGATCTTTTGCTGACCCATCTTTTTGTGCTTGTTGAAGTACTCTGTTTTATGTTGCACCTTTCGAAGTTTTTCTTGGCAAGCCAATCAATTATTTACTACAAAAGTAGATGGGTTGCTAACTTACTTCTCTTATATTGTCGGCTAGCTTATCATTGAACATGTTTAATTTTTACAAAAGTCCTATCCTAATTGCATGGAACCACCTATATGAGGCTTTTGGTGCAACCTTAGCTCTTGATTGTAGTTTGTGCGTTTTACGAAAAAATACATAATGCTTGAAGTTTACAATTATTATCAAATCAATTCTATGCATGAGAGGGCTCATGATGGAGGCAATCGAGGTCTGTGCCCCTACTAGTTTGGCATGAAATTAGGGGTGTGTAATCAATTAATTTGCTTTGATCTAGCAAATAAAATAAAATTCCAAAATTCTAAGAATCAAACCGACTAATCTTTGTATGAAATCAATCTAAACTAAACTGACTTTAAAAATTGGTCAATCAGTTTGATTTCGAGCAAACCGAATAAATTTATAACTTATGGTTTTATTTCATATTAAAATTTTCATTTCTCTTTCTTATCTCCTTATATTCTCGTTAAAATAAAAAAAATTCAAACTAAAATAAATCAAACATATCACATGCTTGATTTATTTTATTCAAATGAATTTAGTTTCCTAATCTTAATATTATTTAGTTTTTGTGTTTCTTTGGTTTAATGGATATTAAAACCAAGCTGAAATCGAATATTAAAATTTTTAAAACAAAAAATCAAAATTTTCATTTAAAACCGTAACAAATCAACAAAATGAGCTCAGTTTGATTAGGTTTTTTTTTGTTTTAACCAAATAATGTACGCCTCTATCTAAAATAGATTAGTAAAATTTTAGTTTTTTAATGAATTCCTATTTTGCAAAGTGTATATGTACTAGCACTGCTCCTTTTTCTTCATCAATGGCGCTCCCAACCCCTTACTATGGCATTAGCACCCTTACGTTTGTGGCTGGTGCTTTGTTTCTTACTTTAGGCTTCCTCCATTGGTACATAAAGATTTCTTATCACTAGACTAAGTAAAAGCTTAAATGAAAAGTAGAGAAAAAGAAAGGTCATCATTGAAACTGAGGAGGCATCTTGATGACTCTAATTATTATTCAATATTTATCCTTACAAGAAGTTTTATTTAGGTGTTAGTTTTCTGTCTGTCATAAAGCATTAATTTTCTGTTCCCCAGGAAGGCACTATTGCTTCATGAATAATGCTATATACCATTCCATGCAATTTTAAATATTTTTTGAATTTTCTAAAAAATGATACCTTGCCATGCTTTGGATAAATAAAGGTGCTTTGCCTCATGTGTTTTGATGCTTTTGAATAAAAAAATAAGTTTAAAAAATGTTTCATAATTGTTTTTAATAGCCCTTGATTAGATATAACTTCGAGATGCAACTTAGTTATGTAAAAATAATTTTAAAATAGTATAAATGCAAAAAAAAAAAAAAATTGGAAGCCTTTCTTAGGGAGTCGAACAATTTCCTTACTAGTAAATTTAAGATTTCAGATTAATTTTAGGAGAACTATATTTTAAGAGTGTTATAGTTTTTTTTTTAATTATTCTTATTATTATTTTTGTTTAAGATTCAAGTCATGCAAAAACTTACAAGTTGCGTTATAATTTAGTTGAATAATTAAAATTTAAAATCGATAAAAAATATTTGAACTTTAGAATTGATTCAATGCAATATAACTTGAGTTGAAATGAAATTTACAAGTAATATATAATATAATATAATATAATATATGAATAACTATTTAAAAATTTGATTTTCTTAGTTGAATTCAAATTAATTTCAATATTAGTTCTTAGGCTTTAATGATTATGAACATTCTTTTGATTTAAAACTTCCATTAATCACAAAGATTGTTTTTAATAGAATATGTATTAATTAAAGAAATAATTAAATAATGCAAACAATACATAGTAGGTAGATATTATTAGAATAGAAAATTAGATGCTTTCAGAATTTGAAGTGTAGATGCTTTCAATTGTAATTTATCAGTATATACTTTATTTTATTTTTTAAATTCTAACAAAAGACCATAAATTATATCCAAAGCATAGATGAAAAATGTTGTAGCTATTTTTAAAATTATCAATTTTTACCCCTACTAAGGAAATGTCTTGGCTCCATCCCTAATTCTGAGAAGCAGCTCGTGCTTTTTTGAAGTGATTTGTGCATGCAACATTTAATCCATGTAGAAAAGAGGTTGTATTTAAGCTTTGAACCACTAGCTTTAGGTCACAATGATTGCAACTTGATTATTATGATATACCCTAATCTCAAGCTTGTGGCCCATTTTATTTATATAATATAACTGGTTCTTTTTTGGTTGTTGTGTGGTACTGGTCATTATAAATTGTTTGAACTCATTGTAATCAAGATATTCTCGCCATTCAACTTAGAGGTACTCTTATTATTGTTGCTGCTGTTGATGTTGCTTTTTATTTTTATTATTGTTAGTATCAAGACCCGGAGTTAATGGTTTTGATTTTTGGATTTTGATCATGGAAATAAGCCACTTCAAAAAGTCTCCTTTGGTTAGAGTATCTTGCATTGAGTGCATCATTTTGTATCATAACAAAAATTTTGCTCACAGCCAAAATATTTTTGCAAATTATTTTAGAGATATTAATATTTTTATGAGCACATTTGTAGTAGCACTAACAACAGTAACAATAATAATTTGTGTGATCACTATGCTTATGCTAAGTATTAGTTTGCATCAATGTTAAGATGATTATAACTTATGGTCCTAGCTTTTGCTTTTGTTTTGTTCGGACCAAAAATTGAAATTTGGGTTCTTAACTGTTGTTCATCCTCAAATTTTTATCCATCTAAGGAACTCTTCTGTGAAAATATATTCTTTGGTATTTCTGTAATTAACTGAGCCTGGTTTGGCATAGTCAGACAGTCATTGGACAAAATTATGCTGTAATTGTAGTGCTTTTTTTTTTTTTAACTTTGAAGTGTTTGGTTGATTATTACATTACTTATTGTGCATCTGCTTTGCCATGTTTTTCATATGGACCATGGTCTTTTGCATGTTAGAAGGAAAGCTATTTCTTCTCAATTTGTTTTGACTTCTCCGAGCTTAATACTACCCTAAATTGTTGTATGTTTATGTGTTTTAAATGCTCATTGAAGTATTTTGGCTTTTATCTCTGCACAGAGTATGTCGGTTTCTTCTAATATCGTGTATCGCATTGCTCTTATTGTCTGTTTAATGCAATCATGTTATTTTACTTCTGTTTGACTTTGAATGGGCTTACAATTCGTCGATGCTCAATGTTGTTTCTTAGTGTTAGCCATTTACTTCAAAGACCTTCTGAGATTTGGCCTTCATGCTAAGATGGTACTGTCCTTTCCTTTCTTCTCAGAAGCCAAGTCAGCTAGCTGATGGCGGAGAGAGCTTGTGTAAAGAGGCTTCAAAAGGAATACCATGCCCTTTGTAAGGTATGTTCATCTTAGCTTAGTATTCAATATAAATTGATTAATTGTTTTTGTTAATCTTTCATGTGACATATTAATTTCCTTTTTGTAAATATAGTAACTGTCATATTTATCATTATTATCATTTTCCTTATCCCAGCTATTAGAAATCTGTAATATGAATACACATTGTCCACTCAATCCTGTTGGTGTTTCACCTTTAATACACCTGTAATGCAGGACACCAACCAATCTCAATCTTATTATGTTTGATCAAAAGCCTTTTTATTATCAGTAAGCACATATGAATTTCGTTTATTTGATTTCAATATTTTTTATTTATTTCTTTGGCATGAAAATCACCTTTATAATAGGTGTTTTTCAACAAATAATCAAATTCATTTTCTAATATTGACGCATTTTTGGTATGCATATACATCATTTACCTTCTCTCATGACTTCATTGTCTTGCTCATAATATTATGTTACTTTTAATCCTCACAATCTTAATATATTTTTTAATCTTAAAGATTGGTACCAACATATTTTTTTCCTCCAATAATTTATCATTATCTCAGTCTTTATGATTTTATTAAACAAATTACTCCAACATCTCCTGTAACTGATTAATTTACTGTTAAGTATCACGTTTGAACCTAAATCTCTACCTTTACTTTTCCTGCCAAAGCTAATACAATTTCTCTTTTATGGATCAATCTATTGTATACTTCATGATGAATTCTTTATTTCTCTTTTGTAGAAATTTTTACCTTAAATCTCAATAAAGAATTTATCAAAATGATAATTTCAACTTTCTTTAATGCCTTGATTTTTAATTAAGATTTTTTTATTTTCATTATCATTGAATCTAATTTAATCAAAGCGGCTGGGTCCTCATTATATCACCTTGCGTATTTCTCATATCTTAATATCCAATCCACAATGCAAATCATCAAGAACTACAATTTGGGCCTTAATCAGCTTCTTTGCAAAACCTCCATTGTAGTATATTTCAATACTTTGATTTTATTTATTCTCTTAATGAATATTTTGTTGTTCCTAAAATTTTTTATACCTCTCCACTCCACCGCTAAGCCTTTTAGAACTCTAAATAAGTTCTTAATGCAGCAAATTTTTTTATGCAAATCAAGTTTGGTTCAACTTTAAATTTATAATTTGCTTTTCTTAACTATCTGTTTTATGGTTTGAGATGTATAAATATTTATTTTGGCTGCTTGTTTTTCATTGGTGGAGATTTAGAACTTGCAAAGCATTTGGGAGATGTAGAGATTCTTAAAGGTCGAGTGATAAAATATAGGAGCATGCCAAGAATAGAATGTAACCATGGGTGGGATCTGAGCTTTATGAGCCACAGACGTGTTTAATTTTTTCCCCACTCTATTTTTGGATCCCCCAAGTATTTGGGAAAGGAGATTGTGGCTGCTATGACTTCCATTAATTTCCAACAAATGCCATACAAAACTTAAAAATCTTGCTATAAGTATATGTTAGATATATTCATATCCTTCTATATAATTTTTTTCTGTTTACTTTTGATTTATTTGTTATGTTACTATATAAAAAAAGGGTGATAACACCATTTGTGCTTCCGACAATGCAGTGATGGGAATTAATGTATGTAGATTTACCACTGATTTAATTATGTTCCTAGATGTCTATTTTTGTCCGGCTATTTTTAGAGGAAGGGCATGCTTCATGGAAAAAATAGTCATGTTTATTATCTACCTAGAGCGCATTGGTTGCAGTTTTTTATAGTGAAGGAATGGATTCCTTGTCATGATGCCGTAACAAATTTTATTGAAGCAAGTGTCAATGTATTTATGATTTTCTTATATTATCTAGATGG
>JXCR01140791.1:468622-482644 GCA_002079205.1 Phalaenopsis hybrid cultivar
AAAAAAAAAAAAAAAAAAAAAAAACTCAAGAGGTAGGTCTCGCTACAGGAAAAAGCTCCAGAGGAGGACGTGTTGCAGGAAGAATTCAGGTGGAGGGTCTGCTCCAGTGAAAGTTTCGAAGGATGTTCTGCTGTAGAGAGTTTCAGAGGTGGGTTTGTGGCAAAAATTCTCAGTGGCGGTGAGAACCTGCTAGAAATGGCCAACTTAGTAGGTGTTGTCGATAAGGTGGGCAGCCTTGCCAAAGGATGTATGGATTTGCTAGTAGAACCAGGGAAGACCTCATCACCAGGATTCTTAGTCACAAGAGGACTGATATTTTAAGGCTGCATAAAATCAGGGAAGCAGGACTGTTGGAAAGCAAGAAGTCGGACTACTGGAAACCTGGACAATTTTCGGAAATCAGGAAAGTCGGACTGCTGAAATCTAGGAAACCGGACAGTTGCAAAGAATGAGCCCCCAAAAAACAATGAAGTAAAGCAAGGGAGCTTATGGAATTGGCTATCATTTGATCCAATTTAATAAAAATATCCTCTGATGACTTATGAGTCTCGAGGCCAAATGAATCACTGCATTGAGCTCGATCGGTTTTAGAAGTTAATCCTTTTATAGGGAGCTTTTCATCTGTAGCAGTTGGAGATGAGCTGCATGCGGCTGAAGTATGGGTAGCGGGAGACATGGATCCAGGAAGAATAGAAATCTTACTGTTGGTTGACTGAGCCGATCCATTATGGCAAGAAACATCCGCAAATCCTTCAACCTTCTGCTTCTTGTACTTTGTCAAACCCTGGCCCCAACCAAGATGGGGATTGTTACTCAGAGCTCTATCATCTGACAACAAGTGAGATGTAGAAGAAGATCTCGCTGGAGAGTCCTTCACGTGGGGCATTGAAATCTTAAGTTTGGCATTTTCAGCCACAGATCGGCTGGTCTTTGCGTCTGCACACTCGACGACCGAGTCCACTTAAGAGGTTTCAAGGCAATCGGACCCAGAGAATGGTCTCGGCCATATTTTTGCTCTGTTTTCACTCTATCACTCTTGTTAAGAACATTGTTCCAAGGGATTAGAGACAAGGAAGAGAACGATGCTTGTGTTATTTGAACAACAACAAACCTCTAAGCAGTTAAGGGAGGAACGAGGTGCGGCTGAGTATAGTCGCCACCAGAGTCAAGGGAGGCGATTACCGAGAAGTCGTCCGATTTTCTTTTCTTGAAGATAGCTTAAAGATTTGTTCTTCCGGTAAAAATCAATCCCCATACCGAGAAGTGCAACCATGCCCGCTAGATTCTTCAAGATACAACAACTAGTACCCTCTATCGTGCGAATAGTGACCTGTGAATGGCCCCCTTGGGGAGGCCCTAGAGAACTCCCGCTACCCATGGTAGGTCTCCCGCCATCGTAACAATGTTTCAACTTTGAGGTGAGATGAAACATTTCATGGCCAACCAGAAATTTTGGATCCACAAAATAAGAATCTCTTAGAAATGAAGAAGGAACTTCCAGTATTGGTGGGAAATCCCTAAACTCTCGATTTGGTGAAACCGAAGTAGCACGAAAGTAGAAAAAAAATTGCCAGGTAGCTCGCTTGCATGAAGCTGATCCCACAACCTACGTTGATATGAGTAGTGAGCGTCCCCAGTAATCGAAATCCAAGTATGAGCTCAAACAAACCCCTCAAAGGCCGAACGACGAAGACAGCGCCGGCCTTTCGAAGATTTGTGGCCTGATCCTTGCCGGAATAACGATTCAGGAATATTTCCAGCAACATATCTTTCTAGTTGAAGGATCAATGAGTCAAGATGTTCTGGTTCTTGTATCGGTTGACAAAGCAGATACTGCATCTGATGATGATGATGATTGAGGGAATGTACGCTGCTTTAGATGCACCTGCAACAAATATCCAGGCAGTAGGAAGAAAAATCCGAAGAAAGGGATATGGACCTCCAAGCAGTTAGAACTTCCTTAGCAAGGAGATATAGACATGCAACAAAGAGATGCGACTGCAGGGAGATGAGGAGAGTCGTTCTTGCAAGGAAGTGTCGATGCAGAGAGAGTCCTGCAGGGAAAATTCACCTAGAAGAAGGGATCGGTAGCTGAAAAAAAACAATTGTAGGCGGTCTGCAGGAGGTTCCAACTGCTAGGGCCTGCAGGGTGGGGAGTTTCGGCAGCTAGGGCCTGCCGGGAGAGAATTTCGATGGTTAGGCCTGCAGGGAGAAGAAGTTTTAGTCGTAAAAACTAAAAAGAGTTGGCGGAAGAAGGGTCTGCAGCACGACAAAGATTGTCGGCTGCAAGGAATAGGAGGTTTTCCGGCGCTAGGAGATTGTAGGATTTTTTTTCTAATACCATGTTGAAATTCAAAATAATGCAGAGTAAAGCAGAATTCAAATTTCTCTTCATTGATATGAAAGGGAGTATAAATAACCCTTAACATAAATCCTAGAATAGGAAACGTAATAAAAAGAAGTACCATGAAAAGGAAAAATATATCACATAATATCTCTAATAATCAACTAATATTAATTATTTTGGGATAAAGGAAATAACATAAAATAGAAAAGCCTAAAAGGAAATAATTATAAAATAGTAAAGGAAATAACTCCTTAATCCAAGGAAATAATTTTTTTCTCATAATTTCTCACAGGAATAAATTATTTCCTAATACAACTTCTAACAAATATCATATGAACAAGCAAGCAATAGTAGAAAGACTGCAATAATTTTGCCTATCTAGTTGTAAGTGAGGTTGAGGCATTATTATGGGAAACCTTTTGGTTGAGCATTCGACTGTGTTACGGTTTTTAATTGTGTGCCTCTTAGGAGATGATCAAGTTCGATGTGCTTTGCATTTATTTACTTTTAGGCCAGTTTTTGCTTCCTTTTGAGCCTAGTAGTATTATTTTATCTCCTTGTCATAGCGGTATATGTATGATAATGTCCAAGAATGTTGGAGATACTACCCAATATTTTTTTTTGGGAGATGACCATCATGATTTTATATAAGCTTGGATGCTGATGATGCCCTCATGGAATCGAAATAACAAGTCAAGCTGATGGCATTTTTAGTACCTGCTTATTCAAATGAGTACTTGCATCTTTATACATTTCCAAATGTATTTAAAATAAAATTTTACGTGATAAGTTATGTATGTATGGACACGACCAAGCAAAGAAATTATACGAATCCAAATATAAATATGTGTGGTTGTTTTTGAAAGGTTGCAAAATCCAAGAATCAATTAAATACATGTAATGCTTGGAATGCTTTTAAGAATATGTTCGATGTAATCCAAGTGCTTGTCCATTCAACTAAATTGTTCGCATGTTTTATTGAGATCTTTAAACATCTGGTTGAGAACATTACAAACTTTTTTGAGAGGTAAAATTGCGTTAGAAGATTATATACTTTGATGGGAGGATAAAATGGCTTATTAAGAGGCCAATATATTTTGTTGAGAAATATATATTGAAAGTAGGGACATAGATAAATAAAATTAATAGCAAGAAGTAAACTTAAATACATTTTTTATTTATATCATGATACATAATTTTTTAGGTGTTTTGAAAATATTTAGTAGTTGTATCCTTGAAATACTCAATTATGAATATGGTGGTTATTTATGTAAAGCTATTTAAAAAACAATGTTCTATAATACAGGATAGGTTTTCCCCATGATTTAATGTAGTTGTCGAATGAGGGTATACATTGTCAATGAGGAGGTGAGTCTGATAAGCTTTGAGGTGGGTTTAGTCATCCATGCTGAGGAAGCCATGGTTGACTTATACACTGCAAAAAGTGAAGTTAGTGAGCATATTCTAAGAGATTTTAAGAGCCTTATTATTCTATTGAGATTTGGATACGTGGGATGGGAAACACTTTTGATCTAAATAGCTAATTATTTGTCAAGATAGTCAGACATATCATTGAGAAGAACAGAGAAGGTGGTTGAGCACTCTGACAATGTGGCTAAGTATTTTGCTGAGGTGGTTAGAGTACCTGGGACTGGGCAATGGGAAGGTGCTGAGGGATGATGAAGAGGAGCTACCAGTGCTGGTTGGTTGGAGGGCTTGGAGGTGATGAAAAAACCAACAAATATGGCGCCGATATGATTCCATAACTAAACATGATTTATCAAGAAGTGGCTCGAGATGATGATAAAAACAACAAATATGATACTATATGATTCTATATCTGAACATGATTTACCATGAAGTTAGAGAATCTATTGAAGTAGTATATAAACTATTAATGAGGTAGAGACATCGGTGGGAATGTTTCTACGTGCCTTAAAGTGGAGTTTGAGATGGTTGGGCGTATCATCAAGATGTAGACTATTGTTGAGGCCAGGGATGAGTAGGTAATGGGTGACATATTTGCAAAGGTCTTGCAATGTTGAAGTGATGGGCTAAGATGAACCAGCTAGATAGGTAATGAAATTCACCAAGAGATGCATACTCCTGTTCTCAGGCTTAATGTGAACTTTAAAGTTAACCCAAATGAATTCTCTGTAGTAGGTACTTGTGTTGAAGAGTGCTCGTCCAAATCAATGCTTAAAGGTTGACAATCCGATTGTGGAAGTGCCTTATCAAGTTTGATAAGGTCTTTGAGAGAAGATCAACAATGAGGCCCACAAGATAGGGGGTCAATGAAGGTTTTGTGAGAGATACTTGGCTTCTGGTATGGATTTAAGATGGAAATAGAGATGGGGCTCAAGCTTAAATGCAAATTCAACAATATGATAGGGATGGATTTGTGATTGGGTGGATTTACCATTGGAGGTTGGAGAGCTCATCAATGGTAAATTGGAGAATTTCAGGAAGAGAGAGGAATGCTGTTGCGATGTTTATTGTAGGGGAGCAAGAAGACAACTCCAGGCGCTAGATATATTATAAAAATTTTGTTGGAGCATGAAAACCAAGGGTTCTTTTATTTATCCACATAGATATGAATGATATTTGAATAAGAAATCATGTTTGTAATAGATACCTTATTTGTAGGAATAGAACTAGCTTGAGAGGCATTAATCCAACAATATTAAATAATACATTAGGAATCTATGAAATGCCTTGGAAACATAGTATATACACATACTATTTAATGGATGTGGTTGCAGATCATTACCTCAAATCTCAACGTTATCTAAAAAAGAGTAAAATGTGCTTTTTTTGTAATGACTGAAGGTACCTTTGGATGTATACATACAAGCATTTATATATGCACACAATGTACATATATATTAATTTTATGTTTGGGTCTTAGTTTTGCTAAATTTAAATCGTGGTCTCACTTATCTAAATTGGTTCAACCATGTTCATCCTTTGAGTCAGATCAAGCTGTATAATTGAATTGAACTGTAAATTGAATGTATGTCAACACCTCATAGATACGAAGATTTTTATAAATACTCATGGTTTTCCTCTCAAAATCCCTAGCATATTGTGGTGACAAAATGCCAGAGGAAAAATCCTTTCATGTTGTTGTCTAAAATTCACTTTAGATTGAGTTTTTAATTTTGGGATTCTCTAGCTAACATTATTGGAGAAGCTAACATTATTGGAGAGAAGATTGTCATGCCTGATAGGACTGGGTGATTTGCAAGAGGGGGATAGGTTTTCTTTGCTGAATAGTTCGATGATTATAATTCTTGTACATTAGTGGAAATGAAAAGTGGTGATTTAGAATAGTGAGCTTTCTGAATCTTAGAATTTAGCGGAACTTTTGAGGGAGGCTTATGATGAAAATATCCTAATAAACATGGTAAAATTATTGCTGTGCTCATTCCATCTTTGATTGCATGCAGAATTAGTACTGTTGCAATATTTCTTCCATAAATTTTCAAGTAATCATGATTTTTTTTTATAGAGGCATTTATCTTCTCTTTAAGCAACTTCTAATGAACCCTGAAAACTTGGTATTCTTGTAAAAACCCAAAATTGCATTTCTTATGTTGCTTTAGGTTTCAATGATAATTAAGGCATCTGCCTTTCTAAATTTAAGTGGCTGATCGTCTTATTTATATGCTTAAAAGTTTTGGTTTCTGTAAGCAGATGGATGATAGTCAAACTACTGGAAGCATTAAGAGTACAGATGATGAAAAGCAACGCTTGGCCAAGGCTTCACTTGCATACAATTGCGAGAGGTAAATTCTTTGAAGCCCCTTATATGGTTATTTGTTGCTACCCTAAGGAGTTCTTTGTTTATTGAAAACTAATTTTATTGGGAGAATATCTGCCATATACATCATTAGCTATCTGACCATAGTAAAAAAATTTGACCAAAACCTAATGATTTACCTGCCATAGTACAAATTCACTTCTTTTTAATGGTAAAATTTGTAAATGATCTGCCTGCATTGACGATGATGAGAGCTGGGATTTGATAAAAGAAAATATTGTTACATTAGATTTAGAATGTAATTCTGATTTTCTTAGCAATTTGCGAGAGGTAAATTCTTTGATTCCCCTTACACGGTTATTTGTTGATACCCTAAGGAGTTATTTGTTTATTGAAAACTAATTTTATTGGGAGAATATCTGCCATATACATCATTAGCTATCTGACCATAGTAAAAAAAATTGACCAAAACCTAATGGTTTACCTGCCATATTACAAATTCACTTCTTTTTTATGGTCAAATTTGTAAATGATCTGCCTGCATTGACGATGATGAGAGCTGGGATTTGATAAAAGAAAATATTGTTACATTAGATTTAGAATGTAATTCTGATTTTCTTAGCTATTTGATTGCTAGTGAAGTAAATGTGGGTAAACTACACTGTTTTGTTTGATATAAAATGCTGATTATGGTGTTTTATTGAATGGTAGTGGCACGCTTGCCTACTGACTACATATAAATCTTTATAACTATAGATATATAAATTTTCTCAAAATATAGAAAATAACAAAAGCTAACATCCATATCATTCTAGTAATATTGCTACAATGCAACTACAACTAACCAGACATTTAGTATCCAAAACTTCTGATGTAAATTTAAAATTCCTGTGACTTTGTCATGATAGAAATATAAGCTGATATCCCAAATAGTTTCATTACAAATTAAGAGATGCATCATAATAAAAAGAGGTTCAAAATGGTTTACTACATCAGAAGTGCTGCATATTTAAAATCATATTTAACTCCTTATGCGTCCGCAGAGCCTTTGATACTAATTTTGAGATAAAAGAATCATAACAGGGTTCTTTGATAACTTGTTAGATATGATATTGATCTTGAGTCAATAAAGTTTGAAATACTTGAAAGCTACATCATGAATTTAATGAACATTTTCTTTTCTTTGGCAGCTATGGCAATTAGTATATAACAAATTAAAGCCTCGAGTACTCTTGATTTTTACATTAATGTAATCATGCATCATCTTTGACGGAGCAGCGGTCCATTTTGGTTTAAACTATAGAAACTTTTTTCACATTTTATTTTTAAAAGCAGCTGCACCGTTAGAGTGGATTAATAAAATATAATATACCATTCCTCCTAAAAATAATCAAATGCCATGCGAAGGATAATCTATAAAAAATAAAAATTGTATTATTAAATATTATAAACTATTGATATAAATCTACAATGCAATAATCATATTTCTCCTGAAGAACTTATCAATTACATAGAAATATATGGTACATAAAAAAATGTTTCCCAAACATAAAACAGAGAGTTATATCGCAATGCTAACTAATAACCAATATTAATGCCATTTCACATTGCGTTAACAATGCAATTTCTCAAATCTTGGGAATTTATTTGAGATGATGAAATCATCATCATCTTCTGCAACGAGATACAGCAAGTAAACACAGTATCAAGTTAGACTTTCAATGCAAATAAGGACAAGACTTTGTGAATATAATATTAAAAAAAAACTAAATATACGCAACATGATAGTGCGTAGCTACGAAGGTCAAAAATTAATTACCCTTTTGTAAGTTGCAAGTAAAATGCTATGACTTTATGAACTCATATTAGCCTTGGCTAAATAATTTTCTTTCGATATTTAATTTAATCATTTATGTTTGAAATATCATAACCAATGATGAATTTATACATAATATGAAGATTTTATACCTAAATGAACATGAAATCATCACGTCATTTTCATTCGTTTCGGAGCATAATTGTATCATGTGATGAATCCTTTCAATATCTAGGACATCCGTGAATCTCAAGTCTAAGTTCTAACTTGGGTATAATTTTCTTCTTCTTAAAGTAGATTTATACTCATGACGGACCATAACTTTGATATGACAACATAATTTTATTTTATAAACTATCAAAATAAGAACACTCATATCAGTTCATTTTATATAATGGTATATAAGTTAAGGGTGCGCATTAAAATAAATTCTTGAGGCAACTAATCCCCACCAATTTTATTTATTTATTTATTTATTTTTGTACATGTCTCTGTTTATTATATCATTCCTTTCTGTTTACTTTTTTTGTGTAATGCTGCACAAATAAATCTATTGCACTTGTTTCTATCTTAACTGAAACAACTCATGGAAATTTACTCTTTGCTGACAGCAAGAACTGCCCAAATTTCAAAAAACTCTTCCCCGAATATGTCGAGAAGTATAATCACATTCAACTCCGTGCCGTCGAACAATCAGTTTCAGAACAACCAACACAGAAACAGCAACCAAATCCCACTCCATCAACCACATATGAAGCCGCCAAAAGACCAGAAAATGCAACAGAACAGAACATTCCAGTAAACATTGCGAGGAACCGGCAGCAGACCAGAAACGTCCCCTTATGGCTTCTTTTGCTACTTGCCTCCGTCTTCGGTGTTGTCATGGCCTTGCCTCTCTTCCAGCTTTGATTTTTGCTTCTGCTAATTTTATAAATGTTTTCCTTTGCCTTGCATCCTTTTGTCTTATTTTAAAATTGGGGATAATTTTGTAAAGTGATAGGGGTTGTCTTGGTTATAGCCATGGCTAGTTTTCGTTTTGGATATTGAACTGATCTTTGTAGTGGTTTCTGAATATGGATTGTTTTTGGTTGAGTCCTGTGTCATGTAAAAGGTCATGCAGCCTATTGCGACTGATTATCGATCAAACGGATCTCTTTGTTGTGGCAAAAATATCTCATCTGATGAATTAAAATTTATATTACTTGCAAGCATTAATCTTTTCAATAAATATTTAGAAGCCCATGTTTTGGAAAATCACTACGTTTTACTTCAGGCAGCTTCTCAAAAAGCAAAGCACAAAAACATAAGGATAGCATTAATCTTTTTACATTTATGCCATCTTACATACATATGAAATTGTGCATTTCATTTACTTGCATAGATGTCAATTTTGGATGGTATAAATGTAAAAAATTTAATTTTGGTGTTTGATTTGTAAATACATAAGAATTGGGAGGTTTTAATTAAAGTAGTTTCATAAATATCCAAATTAAATTAACACAATATTGTTTAACAGACCGATCATAAACTAAACAGTTTTCTTAATAAATCTGAAGCCGTTAACAAGGCATAAAAGTTTTCAGAATCCAACTCAACCGAAGCATCATGATTAAGAGTGCAAATATTAACATTTTACAGTATCTAAAATTCCAAAGCATAAAATGAATATAAAATCATTTCCATGCAGCTACCCATGAAATCAAATATTGTTCAACCTCTTCCCAGCTATAAACCTTAGTGATGAGGCTGTGAGAATCTGCATGGACATGCTTGCACCATGGATATGTGTTATGGTAGTCAAAGAGGAGAACCTTGATGCCAGCCTCAGCACATTCAAAAGCATATTTTGGATTATCATCAATCAGTACTTCAGCACCAACAGATCTACAAGACATGCATGTTTTCAGAATAATAATGATATTTTTATGCAATATAAAGGATTTGAGTGTTATAAATCAAAATATTAAGGTTTAGATGTTAGATAAGTAGAGAAAATAAGGGATCATGCGGTATGTATGTAAATGCACCTATTAATTTTTCAGTCCCCGACTATTTATATGATATGTCTTAGTTTTAGAGTTTATAAAAATGCCAAAATAGCCCACGACCACAACTATTTTAAAATTGCAATCTAAAAGCCCTCCAATATGGACTACTTCAACCCCAATTTGAAAGTTTTGGGACCATATTGACACTTATATAAATCATGGGATTAAAATGATCTCATATAAATAGTTTCGGCCCAATTTAAAGTTCTGGGACTATATTGACACTTCTATAAATTCTAGGATTAAAATGAAGTCATATAAATAATTGGTGACTATTTTGGCACTTTACTCGTTCTTTTTATCATAGGCATGTTCTTGGCAGTATTAACACAATAGCAAAACTAAAATTTAATTGAGGCCCTAAGATGCTATCAACAAATCCGACCATAAATCAAAAACCCACCTGCAAATATCGGATTTTGGTCTTGATTTCCCATTTAAAGCAAAATTATTTCCGAATTGGATCTCCTTAAAAATGCCTGCATAATGCTTCTCAATCCAATCAAATGTCTTCTCTTTGATCACATTTTGCCGAGATCTGCTTGGAGAAGAAGGATCAAGTTAGAATGTGACAAATACAGAGAATACTTTAAAAGAAATATTTACATAATACCACTTAATTCCGGTGTATTTACTTATCTAACACCTAAAATTCAATTTTTACATATGCATGCCATCTTATTTATGCATGAAAAGATGTATTTCACTTTTTAAAAGTTAAAACACTGGTTCCTTTCATGTAACATGAAAGATTTGGGTGGTATGGATATGTAAATACATAGGAGTTGGGTGGTATGTATGTATATATCCCTACTTAAAATGACGCATGGAAAGGTAACTTACGTAACAATGGATAGACTGCAGAATGCTGAAAGATTTCGAAGAACTTTTTGCGAGCCGGGAATGGGATCAATTCCTAATCTGAAATAGGGAGAATTGTAGAACTCATGGACTCTCATATCAGCTGCCAAATAGCAGAAATATGACCGTTGAGAAAACAAAAATTGTTACAAGTATTCAGAAATTTGGATGATTTGAACGTATAACGGTCGACAATACCTTCTGCTCGAGAACAATTCCAAATCTGTTGATTAAGGAACCAAAACAGAAATAAGATGTGGAAATTGCTCGGATGATCAAAAGTTTATCCATAAATATAAGAAACTTTGAGGTAGATTGGAGAATACCCTAAAGAACTCGTACACATGATATTCTGAAACATCATGATCCAGTCCATAGTGATCTGTAATAAACTTGTTCAACGGAAACAGGAAGCTTCCGAGGACTGAGAGGCAGGAAAACTTAAGAATTGTAAGAAAATACATCACAACTATTGTTTTGATAATTTAATCCAGATGTTTATTTGAGCCAGGAAAATATCTAAACACAGCTTTTAGAAAACAATCGTTGAGTACCAACAGAATGTGACATGTTTATCATGAACATTTTCTTAAATGAAACAATGAATTATTCCTAAAAAGATGAGAATAAGTAAGCTAATGGTGCATTTACATATATACCATAGATTTCTTATGTATTTATATATCTAACACCACAATGTTCATATTTATATGTCACTCAAATCCTTAACATCACATCAGTATATCACCATCATTATAAAAGTGTAATACAAATTTTCTTGCATAGACAAATAACATCAAATGTTAGATATGTAAATACATAAGAATTGTGAGGGAACATATGTAAAATTCCCTTCAAACTAAATCAATTATATGTACTTCTCCATCCATGTCAAGATCGATGTGCAACTAGAAAATTTCAATGCATTATATCAATGAATAAATTGAAGTGAACTCTATTTAATCTGTTTATTCTCTGACAAATTGTGCTTCATAAGTGCCCATGTCAATAAAACTAAAAGCTTCATAAAAAGATAACATTGGCTGTAATTCAAGATTTATGCAAAATTTTCTACATAATAAACAAGAACATTTTCGATTGCTGCTTAGCGCTCAATTTCAAGCCAATCTCTCTCTAGTGAAGACCGAAAAAATAAATAAATAAATAATGCATTTACATATCTAAGACCTGAAGTTCGATGTTTATATTTATCACGCTTTTGTGTCATAAAATTATGCATGAAAAGTTGCATTTCAATTTTAAAAAGTTAATAATAGTGATGGTTCTATGTGATGCTAATGAATGTAAATATGAAAGCTTGGGTTTTTTAGATAAGTAAATTCATAAGAAATATGTGGTGTCTGTATGCATGATAATAGCAATAACTTCATTATTTAATAACATAAAGCCACTATATATCATTAAAAGATACAAGCAGTAACAAAGATGGCACCAGATTACCATTCCCCAAAACAAAAGGTTGCTTGTAGCAGCTACATATCAAATGATTAAATAATCAAACATAATTATTGGGATATCAAGGATGCCTAAAATTAGAAAAAATATTACATCAAGAGTCCTAATACAAAAATATATCAGGACTCCACTCACTGCTTGACATGTATACAGTCTGGCCCCACTGTTTATTAAACTATTTAGTTTTTTTTTTTTACTAAGAAGACCCGAACTGTATTCGTGGCAGACAGTGATTAAAGTAATGATGTAAAGATCTAATATTTTCTCAGAATATTTCTTTCAGGCAAATTACACAGAGCTGCACTTTCTTCTAAATCCACACTTCACTCATTTCACACTGTATTCCATATGATCACAGTTTCTAGGTCATCAGAAACCTCAGTGAACAACGAACTACAGAATCGACACAGATCAATAAAAGGTTCGTCGAGAAATACCTTCATCAATGTCGACTGCAACAACCATTTTCTCATATTTCTGTTTATGAGGAAAGCAGGGAAGCTCCCCAAATCCATTCAGTAAATTCACACCAACCTCCTCGTCAAGAAGTAAACTGGAACCGCAAGAGATCTGATCACTCGGCGGAGCAACGGCATGAAATCGATTCAAGCTCCTTCTCAATCTCGAAGAATTTCGAGAACTAGAAGGAAAAGAAGTGGGATATTCAAGGAAGCCGATGCGCTGAAGCTTACTGCGGCCATGGTGGATTGTGGAACCATAAGGGTAGCTGAAAACGGCGGAGACATGAATCTTACTAAAAGCCATGAAGCTTCAAAGATTGGAGATCAATTTGATGGCTTCCCTTTTAACCGAAAGATTTCAAATAAACAATTTCAAGTTTTTCGCCAAAATGAAAACAGAGAACTTTCAGCATTTTAAAGGGCAAAAAAACACTTTTTTTTTTAGGGGGGGAGGGTAAAGTTCCCTGAACCCGGGAATTTGAGAATTTTTATTTTATTTTAATTGCAAAAAAATTATTTTTTATTCATATTCGATTAAATAAAGAGATATAAAGAAAAAAATCTCATTTTTTTCGGTGAAGAAATACTGAATTGGGATAGATGTTGCAGGGAAGGGCGTATGGAAAACGAGGTCTTCCCATTTGGGAAACGGACGCAGAACTCGCAATTCGTGCAAGAAAAAGCATCTCTTTAGTATAGAAGGAGAAGGAAAAAAGAAACACTTTTAAGATTTGCTAATAAATTTTTGAAGCGAATTTATAAATAGCGATGGTCTCATAAAAAAATTATGAGCTCATAAATCAAAATTTTAGAAGGGAATTTTGGGCAGACAAACTGAAATCATCAACCATTTTATTTAATTTTATAATGATCTTTAAATTATAATTCATGTGATCTTATTTTATTGATTCTCTCTTAAATGTTTTTTTAAAAGGAGTCTTATAGAAGTTTATAAATAGCTCCTATTTTTCAGGAGAGAGAACTTATTTTTTGTTGGATTTTATGACATTTTTTACTTATATTTTTTTTATTTGACATGATGAATTCTTTTCATTTGCCCATAATTTATTTTTTTTATCAATTTTATTACATTATAATTCTAAAGAGTGTAAATTAAAAAAACACGATCACTCCAAGTTCTCTTTTTTCGTTGATATGTGCAATGTGTGGGAGTCCAACTGATATTTATTTCACCCATGTAAATTAGAACAAGGCATACAAGTGTTTTTTTTTTTTTTTTTTTTTTTTTT
>JXCR01140791.1:487255-505471 GCA_002079205.1 Phalaenopsis hybrid cultivar
AATTGCCCCCCCCCCCCCCCCCCCCCCCCCCTTAGGAGGGACCTTAAACCATCGCCATCATGATCAAGTCTCAAAGCTTCAATTTAAAGACTCAGAAAAAAAAGACCCTACCCTTAATCTAGACATGAAGACTCTCCGCAAGTGCTAAAAGTGACAGTCCAATTATATAATCTTTATTTCAATCCCTTTGTTTTCTTTCTTGATCATTATATTCACATTATACACTGTTATCTCCCCAGTAGCTTAAATGTACTTCCGATTTATTAAAATAACTCACCTTTTATTTTCTTTATACGAATGACACATTCAAGGAATGTGAGAGTTCATTTATGAACTATTTATGCTCTCAACTCTTCAGTTGCATTTTAGTAAGAGCACGATCAATCCCAATGAGACTTGATCCAACCTCTTTTGTACTGGTTAATATCATCGAACCTCGCTATAATACATAGCCCGGATAGGTAAAGCCTTTGGAGGACTGCACTTTACCCCTTTTACATAGGTTAATAAGAGAGCACACTTCAACTAGCAACCTCGATTGGGTTAGAAGTTCTTGGTGGACTTATGTTGGCCACTTCCACACATGTTAACATCATCGAGTGATACTTTGATGCGTAGCGCTGGAAAGATCAAAAGCCACTTACAGTTCTTCTTATGAGTCACAGCAACCTCCTTATGGATTAGATGCTCTACTAGCATCTTACACCCACATATATATATATATATATATATATATATATATATATGATGCNAGGCTTAGAAAAAAAGACCCTACCCTTAATGTAGAACATGAAGACTCTCCGCAAGTGCTAAAAGTGACAGTCCAATCATATAATCTTTATTTCACTCCCTTTGTTTCTTTTCTTGGTCATTTTATTCACATTATACACTGTTATCTCCCCAGTAGCTTCAATGTACTTCTAATTTATTTACTTACAGTTCTTCTCACGAGTCACAACAACCTCCTTATGGATCAGATGCTCTACTATATATATATATATATATATTTATGATAGAGGATGATGCAATCATTATCATAATCATGCTTGGAAACATATGAGTGTAAAAAAGAAAAAGAAAAGCTTAGATGGAGCAAATACCCAGCAAATAGAAATTACTAAATAACATCACCATTGACTACATCAATTTGACTCATACAATAAAGCATAGATGAAAGTGCAATAAAAATCAGAAAAAAAAATGGATGACTACATCAGTTAAACTCGAACGATAGAACATAGATGAATATGCAGAAAACAAAAAAAGAAAAGTAGTGCATTACTCAACTTCACTGTTCTCCTCCCCGTCATGGTTGTTGGAGAACAGCTGCTTCGACTAAATCTAGATACTCTCACCTTTATATTCTGAATGAGGGCCCTTTGAAGCCTAGTTGGGGGTAACTCCCTCTACGACGACCCCAGTCTAACATTATACTTCTTCAACCCCCTTTAAAAAACCTCAGATGAATCATTCCTTGATGCACTCCTTCTGCATACCCTTCACCTCCACGTTGTATATATGATTATGATTCTCTTGATCATGATCACAAATGATGCTTTTGAATTCGGTTAAACACTTGAAACCCTTCACACCTCTCAACATGACTCTAGTGACATCAACCTCATTATTAGACCTCAATTTTTGGACCTCCTCCTCAAGAGCTCACATCTTCGATCTCAGAGCCTTCAGAGTCTTGTTTCTCTAACTGAGGTCGGCTCGTACCTCCACCAACTTCTTTCTAGTGCTCTCCAATCTCAACACTACAATAAAAAAGAAGTTGTTATTGTGGATAACTCTGTTCTGCACTCCGTCGGTTGAGAATCTAGGGTCGTAGCTCTCGTAGCTTCAAAACCGTATCATCGTTTGTACTCGATCTATAAGAACTTGACCTTGATGAATTCAGAATTTTGCTCTCTCAAAGAAAGTTTGAGTCCAATTTTAAGTTCTATCATTATTTCCATCTCAACAAAGAACTTTATACCAGGCAGATGAAAGGAATGCATGACAATGAAACTTAGCATGTAATCATAATTACTTTGGTCTCCTAGAACCCGTTGCACGAATGAGTCAATTCGCTCTACAAAATGTGAATATTCTTTGAAGAACTGGGTGAAGGCTTCCTCGCCTCTTCACTCCACTTGCATTGCTTTTGAGGAAATATCTCACAATCACTACTCGGTAGGGGGAGCTTTGGAGGCGCCATAGAGGCCATGTTGGGCACTTTTTCTCAGATTTCTTAAACATCATTATAAGAGATCGCCTGGATGGAGGGTGAGTCTGACTTTGAATAGAAATTTCACGCTAAAAAAATCATAGATATAGTACATCTTGAGTTGCATCCCCTTGAATTCTGAAATTTGAACATCCATAATATTTCATCTTTAGTGACTCGGAAGGAGACGAGCAGTTGTTGCAATTTTGTTGCTACAGTTTCTCTAGTTTCTCATGGAATCCCCAATCAATCTTAACAAAGAAAAATCCTATGAACCACTATCTTGTAGGATTGTGTGTAAAAATTTGAGAGTTTGGTTTAGAAGAAGTTGCTATCGTCCCTAGTAAATCCACCTAACTTATGAAAATCTCCCATGTCAGCTGCAAATCACATTTTCCAAACATAAGTAATAATTCTAATGTCGACCACCATTACTCGATAGAATAGAGAAATAGAGAAATAGAGAAATAGAGTTAATCTAATATGCATGAGAGAAATAGAGAATATCTTTAAGACATCATTAACATATTGTATGATATATATATATATACATATATAGTAGTTTTTTACGTAATTTTTTTTTTTGCAAAAAGATTAAAAGAAGATATAATGTTTTTTAATATTTCTTGGCGAAAAAAATACATTTTGAGTTTTCTTTCCTCCATTTCAAACGTGACATTTCAAAAAACACGTTGTGGTAGTCAAAATTCTAAGTCCACAATTCAAATGTAGATGAACGTAGAAATTTCAAAACAAGGTTGGTTGAGACAACAATAATTCAAATAATAATAATAATAAGCGCAGAAATATTCAAATTAATAAGTAATAAAACAATATTCATTTTATATAAAAAAATTATTATTATTTTAAACCCATTTTCATGGATAAATAAGATGTTATATATGTAAAATTGAGGTTTAGATGTTAGATATGTAAATACATAATAATTGAGAGGAGGTGGCACGTACATGCATGCCACTAATTCCTACGTATTTACATAACAAGCACCTAAACTTTCCTTTCACATAAATAATATCATTATTTTGATTTTTAAAAGTAATATATAAAGTTTTCATGCATAGATAAGATCACATAATTGTAAGACTTAAAGTTTAGATCTTAAATATGTAAATACATAGGAATTGAGTGGTATGTATGTAAATCCTCCACACACAAATTTAACATCTCAATAGTAATACACGATAGTAAGAAGAGTATATTTTTTAAGGAAAAAATTTGATGTACACAGCGGTATGTATATAATGGAAATTATATAAGCGTTATAACGGCATTATATTGACATTATATCACTTGTAACCTATACGTAACTTATATATAACTTATTTATAATATACTTGAACTTACAAATAAGTTTCGCGCTTCTGTTTTCACATATCTGTAGGTTGCATGGAAGTTGTATGGAGGTTATAAGGGATATAACGCAAATATAATGTCGATATAACGCCCATATACCCTCTATTATGTATGCAACACTGCGTACGTCTTAAATACGCAAATTTTTACCATTTTTTAAGGAACCCTTTGATTGATTTTAAATGTTTCATACATACATACATATACAAAAGTATTAAACAATATTATATGTAAAATTTGAATGCATCCCGGCAACTCACGTAATATTCTCTCCATTTCAAAAACCTAAAAACTGAATTGTGCAGACAGAGAGCAGAGAAACAAATTCCTCTGCAAATGACTCACAAAGAGCTTGCAGAAGAATTACCGGAGCTTCCCTCGCCATTTTCTGCTCTAGATCCCTCCAATCCCTGCTCCACATCACCAACCCGAGGGCTGCTGCAAGAAGAACCGCCCGTCTTCTTCCCCATGCTGAAAATTGTTCTTCTCAAAGGCCACCGCTTCGGCGTTACAGGCGACTTCATGTCCTCCACTTCAGACCTTATCGATGGCAATGAGACGAACCCCTCAGCTGATCGATTTGGAATCGAGATCACCAACACCCTCTCCGACGAACCAGAGGAGCCGGAGTTCTCTTCCTCAGATACCACTCTCCTTGTGCTAATCTGATTCCGATTCCCCCAAAACAGAACATCGGCTGGCAAATNTGAGCTTGCAGAAGAAATACCAGAGCTTCCCTCGCCATTTTCTGCTCCAGATACCTCCAATCCCTGCTCCACATCACCAACCCGAGGGCTGCTGCAAGAAGAACCGCCCGTCTTCTTCCCCATGCTGAAAATTGTTCTTCTCAAAGGCCACCGCTTTGGCGTTACAGGCGACTTCATGTCCTCCAGTTCAGACCTTATCGATGGCAATGAGACGAACCCCTCCGCTGATCGATTTGGAATCGAGATCACCAACACCCTCTCCGACGAACCAGAGGAGCCCGAGTTCCCTTCCTCAGATACCACTCTCCTTGTGCTAATCTGATTCCGATTCCCCCAAAACAGAACATCGGCGGGCAAATCAGGTGATTCATCCGATCGATGTTCATGATCTTCGACGGCCTCGGGACCGACAGAGCGGCGACAAATGGGGCAAGTGGAATGGGATTGAAGCCACGTATCGATGCATTGGAGGTGGAANTGGCAAATCAGGTGATTCATCCGATCGATTTTCATTATCTTCGATGGCCTCGGAACCGACAGAGCGGCGACAAATGGGGCAAGTGGAATGGGATTGAAGCCACGTATCGATGCATTGGAGGTGGAATCCATGGCCGCATTTCGGAAGCAAACGAGCCTCTTCGCCGGCGGTGAGTTCGGAGAGACAAACAGCGCATTCGAGTCCGTGCTTGAAATCGCTCGGTTTGTAGAGAGTGATTGGGATGGATCTGAGGATGGTGGGGTCGAGACCTGGATTTGGGAGTGAGGGATTGCCGGCGGGGAAGATGAAATGGGCGCGGCGGGGGGTGGATCTCGATCCCCAATGGTACTTGGCGTACAGGTATAGGAGGAAGACGAAGATAACNTGGCGGGGAAGATGAAATGGGCGGCGCGGCGGGGGGTGGATCTCGATCCCCAATGGTACTTGGCGTACAGGTATAGGAGGAAGACGAAGATAACTGTGAGGAAACAGAAGATCGCCGCAACGACAACCGTGAGCGTGCTTATCTTTATATCTGTTTTCGAGCTGCTGGTGTTGAAGCTGAGAGGGGAGGGTAAATCGTTTTCTGCCATGGGAGAGTTGTCTGGAAGCTAGGGTTTGGGAGGGGCGAAGGAGTGGTGGAGTATTATAGGAAGAAGATGACGGAAGGAAAGAATTAAGAGTTGCGGAGCTTGGATGTGAGGAGGAAGTTGACCGGCATTAATGGAGTTCAAAGTCTAGAGTTTTTTCTTCTGCGCGTGGATTTATTTCTTAATTGATTGTATTATTAAAATAAATATTTTTAAAAAAAATTATTTAAATTTATAAACAAAAAGAGATTTTTTTTATGGATAAAAAAATACAAATTAAATTTGCATATGAGATTTTGTGGGCTTAGAAGTACATAAATTAATATTAAATGATTGAAAAATTATGGATCTAGATATGTATTGAATTTTAATATATTAATTTTATTGTAATAATTTTTATTGGAAGTGAAAAAATTTATAATGATAGAGTGGGATTAATTTTTTTTTTAGAATTATATAAAAATTCAACACATGGATAAATGAAGAGCTAAAAGTAGAGACATTATGTAAAAAACTAGCTAAGAAAATCACTTGTTATGATCCAATGAGATTATAAGTTACAAGTATCATACAACAATAACTTAGAAATATGAATCAATCTACAACAGATGTAGGATAATAGTTGGGTCATAACAGTAGTCCACAAAGATTGCTGATGACTGTTGGCTTTAAGCTTTCTTCAGAAGTCTTGACTCAGCCCTCCCCCTTTTTTAAAAGGATGTTTTGATAAATTTAGCTAAAATCCTCAATTACTTCATGANAAGGAAACAGAAGATCGCCGCAACGACAACCGTGAGTGTGCTTATCTTTATATCTGTTTTTGAGCTGCTGGTGTTGAAGCTGAGAGGGGAGGGTAAATCGTTTTCTGCCATGGGAGAGTCGTTTGGAAGCTAGGGTTTGGGAGGGGCGAAGCAGTAGTGGAGTATTATAGGAAGAAGATGACGGAAGGAAAGAATTAAGAGTTGCGAAGCTTGGATGTGAGGAGGAAGTTGACCGGCATTAATGGAGTTCAAAGTCTAGTTTTTTCTTCTGCGCGTGGGCCGAGGACAGAGCGGGGAATTTGGATTTATTTCTTAATTTATTGTATTATTAAAATAAATATTTTTAAAAAATTATTTAAATTTATAAACAAAAAGAGATTTTTTTTATGGATAAAAAAATACAAATTAAATTTGCATATGAGATTTTGTGGGTTTAGAAGTACATAAATTAATATTAAATGATTGAAAAATTATGGATTTAGATATTTATTGAATTTTAATATATTAATTTTATTGTAATAACTTTTATTGGAAGTGAAAATTTATAATGATAGAGTGGGAATGGATAAATGAAGAGTTAAAAGAAGAGACATTATGTAAAAAACTAGCTAAAAAAAATCACTTTGTTATGATCCAATGAGATTATAAGTTACAAGTGTCATACAACAATAACTTAGAAATATGAATCAATTTACAACAGATGTAGGGTAATAGTGGGGTCATAACAGTAGTCCACAAAAAAGATTGCTGATGACTGTTGGCTTTATGCTTTCTTCAGAAGTGTTGACTCAGCCCTCCCCCTTTTTTAAAAGGATGTTTTGATAAATTTAGCTAAAATCCTCAATTACTTCATTACTTCATGGAACACTCCGTGTTGATTCATTTACTCATATGTCACTTTTTAAATATTTAAATGTATTAACTTCATAATTAAATAATCTTAGGCTGGCTAGATTTCGCTCATGAAACTGCTCGATTAAAATACAAGCACTTTAAATTTATATATTATTTGACCTTCTAATTAATGATTTTAAACTTCTAATTATATCAAGTACTAAATCTAATTATACTTTAAGTACTAAATATGAGCTTATTTGAACTCAAATCGAATCACATGCAGTGTCGTTTTGAGTAGATTAATGATCAAGTAGATCAATTTAGTGATATTAGTCTTCAATACAACAATACATAGCATAAAAGATATTATTATGTGACAAAAAAAAATATGACAAGGGGGTGGAACTACAAGAATTTCAGAATGGGCAAAAATTATAATTAAAAGCTGTTTTTTCACATTATTGTAGGTTTGAATATTCAAAACAATAATAAGAGATTTTAAAGCCTTAGTTTTATATCAAGATCCAACACGTATATAAATTAAAAATATATGTATTTAATGTAAAACCAAAATTTTTACATGAAAAATTTAGGCAAAATAATTATGAAACTTGTCCTAATTAAAATAATCTACTATATAAGTAAAGATATATAAACTGCTCTGTTGAGACTGGCAATATTACTATTGAGTTATAATATTAATCATCAAACATTGGATTAAGGCTATTAAAATCTCTAAGCTCTCTTCAAATTAATGTTAATATCTTTAAATGAAATTGGTTTAGAATACGATTTTGTTCAAAGAGTTATAGAGTTTATTTTAGAAGATTTTAATTTAGATGTTGAATCAAAACTTTTATGGGGTAGAATAGCATTTGTAATCCTCAAAATATAACAATAGAAGTATTTTTCTTGTAAGAACTTGAAGGACAAGAAATTGCAGGGTCTTGCCGAGTTAAAATACTTCTATTGTTGTATTTTAAGGATTACAAATGGTGTCCTAACCCATACAAACAGAACTGACTTGAATAATGTAACATGCCTCTAATGAAGGTGGCAAGATAAAGACCTGAGGTCTTAGATTCATCATATATATTTTGATGATTGACGAGTAGTAGACGACAATTGATGATGTGTTGAAATTTGAATGATGGGGAGCTATCAGCTTTCTTGTTCTCCATATTAAAATGGAGATCCAACAATCAAGGAGTTGGGCATCAAATACATTTGGTCGGTAATACTATATATCAAGCATTGACAAACATCAAGTGATGGTCGATAGGAAACATTAGAAAATGAGTGATGGCGAGCAACTAGGTTTGTCATTTTTCTATTATAAGGGGAATTCAATGATGAGGTTTGTCATTTTTCAGATATTGATCACCGATAGGAGTCGAGCAACAATTAATAGAGAACAATTAAGAGTTTGGTGATAGTGGACAATTAACTAGGTTGTTCTCCTCATAAGAAGGAATATTGAATGATCGTGAAGAATAACATCAATGGCTAACATACATCAATTATTACAAGGCATTAGGCAAACAATTAATTGGAAAAATTAAAAGTCCAATGATAAAAGGTAATTGGCTCTTATTCTCCTAATGTGATGGAAAATATAAGAGTAAGAAGAAAGGCCTCAGAGGGCCATGAAAGACAATTGTCGAGCATCGACAATCACCATTGGCAAGCATTAAGCAACAATCAATGAGGAATGCAGGAAGTCAAATGATAATGGACTACCAAGTTGATGTTGTTATGCTCCCAATATAAGAGAATATTAGACAACTAAGAGATAGGAGAAAATGTCAAAGCAAGCAAAAATCTCAAAATTAGAACGTTTGAAAACTAAATTTAATCACTGAGCACCTCAAATGAGCTTTCATTAGCAATTAGGCATAGACTATCTATTATAATTGTTGCATGATAAAGTATTTGCAGTGCTAAAATATTTGCAATGATTAAAAAAACTGTCATCTTGATATTGAAACAAGTTTAAGAAAATGATGCTGGCATACCAATAATCAGCTTGGCCCCTTGATCCTGTTAGCCATAAGCCAGGAAGACTTGCCTGGAATTCGTTTGAATGAAGATCTAATTTTACAAATTCCAGAATATAACAAATTACATACCCCGATACTGTCGGTTTGTTGATAGTAAGAATCAAATTCTATGGTGACTTTTTATGAGCATTCGGTATTAAACTTCCGATCAGACTTCAAAACGTTCCCTTTAGTGATCAGATTGAGAAGTTTACTCTTGAATGCCACGCTACAAAAGCTTTAATCCACCGGTTACATCATCAACCACATCAGCAGGTCCTGTTCAGGTACAAAGCGTTAAGAAATTTGAAGTGAAACATGGTAGCTGGGGAATGAATAAAGCTATAGTCCACAAATAAATCTTCACCTAAAACAGAATTCTCAATATTTCAATAAATAATTGTGTGTGTGTACATTTGGAAAAGAATTGGGCAAATAATTATTGGCATTCTCTCAATTTGTTGATTCAATTATCGTTCGAGGTTCACCAATCATGTTCAACTTGCTTAATTATCTGTGTGAAAATGTGTTTTACCATTATGGTCACAAAGATATTTGCTAAGCGTAATCAATAGCTTTCACCTTAATTTCTAGAGAATAATCAATCTAACAATAATTATTTAGCTTAGAAAGGTGTGAATGAATCATGTTCACAAATTGATCTGACTCTATTGTAGTAGAGAGCTCAAGTTAGAGCCTGAAGTCAAATTATGGGGGAGAAGCTTGAGCTCAATCTTAACTCAAACTTACATCTAGTGGCAAGCATATAATGAAGTCAGTAGAAAAGATATGAAGTGTGAGCTCTGGTGGTGACACGAGGCTCCCTGGGGACTGAATCGACTCGGCCGCTAGGACCGATTCAGCCAGGGGTTACTAGGGCTGGTCATTTCCTATTTTGGGGGCTAAGGTTGCTACCCAAGGGGAGAGGCCTCATCCTCCTAGTTTTCTATTCTAGGGTTAGTTTTTGTTAAGATTTATGTTTGGATAGCGTCCTGAATCGCCCTTTTCTCTTCTAGAGCTGTATTGGAGAGCGAGTGGTGTTGTGGTGGTATTTCGCTCCGAGGTAGTGATTATCCCCGACTTCGCCTTCCCCCACAACCTCCCTCTTGCTGTCTTCGTCGCCGTATCAGCTGCAGTTCGGCCTAAAGACAGAAATTCTGCTGTCTACTGCAGCCCCGAAGCCACCACCTGCAGAGCACATTCCTCTCGTCATCCCAGTCGCATCTCCAACCTTCCAGGTCCGTCTCCCTCCCTCCAGCACCTGCCTTCCCAACTTAAACCGCATTTTGCTACTGCTGCCTGGCCCCCACATCTTCCACCAGCCGCTCAGCATCCCAGCCGCACCAACCCTCTGCTGACTGTTGTTATCTAACCGCAGTCCCTATACATCAGCCCAACCACGTTACCACCCTGCAGCCAGCTGCAAACGTCCCCTACCTTACTGTCCGCTGTCGTCAAACCCCTCCAACCAACCTATTGTTTCCGCAAACCCCTCCACCCTACCTGTTTTTTTCCGCAAACCCTCTTCCACCCTTCCAGCTGCCGCGGTAAACCCTCTTACACCCTCCCGGCTGCTGCCGCGACACCATTCAAATCCTGTTGGGGCCAATGCCTCCGACTGGTTCGCGCACATGTTTCCAGCCAACATCCACCACCATTGTCTTCGGCCTAGGGTGTGGTTATATGTTTGTTATTATTTATTTCCTGCTTTAAAGTGTTACCGTTGTATTCTATTTGAATTCCAAAAATAATATTTATATTTCTACCATGATTCTGGTTAACTCCAGTATCATTTGATATCAGAGCTAGCATATCCTAGAGTTTTTAGTATATGTCGTACCCAAATCTATCTTCACCTAAAAATTTTTCTTTTTTCACCATACATCTTCCTTACAGACCTCCTCCCACCTACACACACCCAGAACTTAGTCATGCCACTAAAAAGATGATCGTTGGAAGTCTAATTAAGGGGAAAGGACGTGATGTCAATTATGAGAAACTCACGTGGAGGTGCACAGGGGATTCCTAGAAGATATACAGTGGGAAACCGACCAATTACAACCGAGACTTGCCAACTTCAAGAGAAGGCAATCCGGATGGGTCATCCGTAGACACAACAGTGACTTGTTAGATCGAAGGAATGAAGTGAATCTCTTCCATCATGCGAATTTCAAGGATGAAAAACCTCTACCTTGAAGATATGACATGAAATATCTGATAAACTAAAATTTTGAAGTACAAGTGGATTTGCATATTTTTTATGGTCACATGGATCCGGACTAGTTTTTCGAGTGCCTTTGGACCTTGCAATGTATCTTTGAGTGTCAAGACGTCCACCTGACGAAATGGTAAAATTAGTTATCAACAAGTAAAAAAAGAGTGTTATTTTGGTAAAATAATTTGAAACAGACACTTTTGCGTGAAGAAAAAGACAATATCACTATCCGATCCACGATGAAATAGAAGATGCAGAGCCAGTTCTTAACAGGTCCCTACAAACTAGCTCTTCATACCCTAGCTTATGAAATAGAGATACCACATTGTCAGGAAACTACCACATCTTACAAGCAGGGTTCAACCTTAGGATCTTACAGTTAGAGTACACTCTAGGAAATATCCAAGATAACCTCGCCTGAGAAGTAAATAGTTCAAAATGGAGACAGAGGGCGCCAATTCACACTCTAAAATCTATCTCAGCCATAAAGTGTTTCAAGTGTCACGGATTTGAGCATATTGAAGCAGATAACACAACCAGGGGTGATTTATTTCACTGAACAGTGAGTTGTTGAAGAAAGGGACAATGACAGTTGAAACTGAAAAAGACGAGGACACGGAAGAGGGATCAGATTCCAACAGATAAGAAAGAAAAGCACGTAGCTCCAGATGATGGCATAAAGGAAGCTCCAACATAATTCACATTGGTGGTCCAAGATGTTCCCAGGTCTGAAGAACTGACAAAAACACCTGGCAATCCCAGATAAGAGAAATCCAGACTTTTTAAAGGCTCCTTCCTGAGTAACCCCTACTGAGGGAGGTCCAACATGTCAGAAATAGGGCCCTTTTATGCCAAGTTTGAAAGATTATATGGACTTATTCTGATATTAAATTTAGTTCAGCAATATACTAACCAGCAGAAGTTCAAACATTAGAGATGAACCATAACTTCAAATATTGTCTTGGAAGCTTGATGAAAAAGAAAATTTTTCAGTAGGATACAGGTCTATCAGAGAAGAAGAGCCCTCCTCTAAGTGGTAGCTAATGTGAGTTGTGTCCAACAAATCAGAGATGTACAGCCTAGTTTATCAGACACACCCAACCGAGTACGATGAGTGAGAGAAGCATTATATATTTATTTATTCGAGCTTTGGCTTGTGAGAATCTACGTTGCTATGTCGCTCCGACTCAGGTTGTGCAAAGAGAGAAGGTATATTTATTCTATTAGGATGTGCTTTAGAATGTACGCACCTACACCATAGACTTGTCGAGATATTATGTCATTTCTAATACCTTCAACAGAACCAACCTAACCACTATAAGGAGAAAAAAACTTCAATATATGAGGTTGAAACTCTCCCAACCACAAGAGACTGACGAGGGAGCTTTCGCTCCACTACTCTAGCAGTGTTACAATAATGCTGGAGCAATTTTGTGATCCTAGTTACAACAGTTCTATAGTAATGCAGGCGTAAAAAAGCAATGGGAGTCGATCCCATAATTTCACTCATCTAAACCCGAAAGGGCCGACCGGCTCTCGACGGCTGTTTGGTGTCTCCTTTCCATAGAGGGATCCAATCCTAAGTATCTAGGTTTTGTTTATTTGATTTCATTGTTTGAGGTTTTCAATTTTTCATGTGTTTTATTTAGGATGGTCGTTGGCGTCCATTTCTCCCTTCGAGGGTTGTATCGAAGGGATTGGGTGGTGCTTCAGTTGTTTCTCTCCCTCGAGGTGGTGATTATCTTCCCTTATCCACCCCAACCCCCCCCCCCGTATTCCTCACACTTTGATGCCTCGCATTTCCCCTCGCTGCAAAATAAATTGACTTATTTAGTGGTTTGTAAACCTATGAATTCTTAAATTTCACTGCAAAATTTGCATACATAACATCATAATAATTGTATTAAAAACACCTCACGGAACCATCGACTTCCCTGTAGAGTAATAGGATCGCTCATAAAAAAATCCAGATCTAGATATAATAAGGAGATAAGAAAAGCTATAGTGTTAACAAGAAGCCAACTTCCCAGACAATGTAATCAGTGGCTGGCAAATAAAGCAATTTCAACATGAGCAAACAACATTGGGTACCAACATGAGATCTACAAAAATAAGGAAACAAAGGATATCATACCCACAAGAGGAATTGTGAAGGATTGGAACAATTTATTGTACTAGGAATTTAATGAGTGGAGAAACAAGACAAACTACAATAATAAACCAAAATACACTAGAGAATACACCCACTCTTATAAATACCAACGTCATAAGCATGGTATATTCAAAAGAATCTAGAAAACAAAAAATAAGACAATTAGAATTAAGTCCAAAACTCATAATGTCATTATGCTCATTCTAACAAGCGTATCTTGTGTTCTGATCAATTATAAACTTGTAAATATTCATCACTATCGCTATTCCAATTCTTTTCATATATTTTATTCCAAAATCAACTTTGAAAATTTTCTTAATCTACAAATATACCACAGCATTCTTAAGACCACAATTTCATTATTTGTCCTACTCGTTTTCTCTTGCATGCTAGTCTATCTCCATCCCTACCACCACTCTTTCCCATTTAAAAGTACCCGTGCTTCTCATAATCTCTTTATTAGGCATACACCATTACATGAACTTTCATTAACATATAAGCGTCTTCTTCCTTCTAACCCTTCCAAACAAACCCAAACCTATCGCCCCGCTTTCATGTCTTTTACCCAAATTGGTGGCAGGACATTACATTATCTTTCGACTTCACTATAGTCCCCTTCTAGACCATCCCTAGCTATGTTATTGTACTTCTGGCAGTTGTATAAACTAAACAAAATTCCCTCAACAAATCCATCTAGAGTACCCAAATCGTTAACAAGAAATGCCACCCCACCCAAAAACAGGCCACAAATGTCAATTAAATGAAAAATCATGAAATATTAAAATAAGCAAACGACTTACCAAGAATGGCCATCACTGTCCTTGAATCTGCAAGAAATGATAAACAATCAGATCTTATTTGCTATTCTGATATGAAGTCATTGATGAAATGAAAATAGATTAATTGGTATTTGCTAAAAGGAAATTATAACTTGTGGTAGCAAGATGTCAAGTTAACGCCATGTTTGGTTAAGTGAGTAGGGTTTTTGCATTCAGGTAAGATGGAATTATATTGCTTCGCCGAAAATAACACAAAACAAGTGGCAAAAGAGACAGAAGGTCAGAGAATAGCAGAAAAGAAACTCTTTCACCACTTACTCGGTGCAATTTGAGTCCTTCCGGCATCAATGGTTATATGGGTTGGCAGCTTCAAGGATTTTGCTCTTTCCTGAGAAACTTTTGAAAAGTTATATGAGCACAAATTTCTTAAGTAAAACACTAGCAATTTGATTTTTAGAAGATTTACATAAATACCACTCAATCAGTCAATCCCCATGTATTTACATATCTAACATCTCAGATTGGATTTTTACATACATACCAAACTTACCTATGCACGAAAATGAGTATTTTGCTTTTTAAAAGTTAAAACAGTCATTTTTTATGAGCTATGATGAAAGAATGCGATGGTATAAATGTGAAAAAATAAATTGTCGGTCTTAAATATGTAAATACATGGGAAATGGGAGATAAGTATGTATATGCCACATTTTGGCATTAATTGATTGTAACCCTCCTTCGAAAATGTTTACATTAATCGATTGTAACCCTCCTTTGAAAATGTTTACGATATCCATGTACTCTATCATAGATATGTAAAAGAGGGGATTTATACCATATAGAAATTTCCCAACCAAATTCAGACGACAGGAGAAAACAAGTTGAATACATTCAGCTTCTGTAAAAAAAATGGCAGGCTTCCCATTCTTCCTACCAAGTTTCTTGATGTCCTCCGCCCACTCAAACGAAGGAGGGAAAGATGATGATTTTGGTGTGCCTGAAGCGTGGACAAAGGTAAGGCCAGCTGCATACGATTTGTCTGAAGACATCCTCAAGGATAGGTGCGACGTTTAGGGAATAAAGCAAACGAGGAAAAAAACGCGTCGAAACAGCCGAAAGGGACGATGTGGTGAGACGAGACTAGCGCAGAGAACAATCGCGATCGCGAGCAGCACGAGGTTGAGCCGCAGAATACGCGAGTGGTGAGACAGGCCGCAGAGGAGCAGAATCGAGCGCAGAAACATGCGAGTGGGAGACGAGCCTCGTTTCAGAGCCGGAACAGGGGAGACGAAGAGCACGAAGACGCCGAGAGGAAACACACGAGCGAGAGAAAGAGAGGGAGAGAGGGAGAGAGAGAGAGAGGGAGAGCGAAGCCATAAACTGTTGCTAGGGTTCGCCATCGGGCGAAACCNCAAATTCAGGGCACTGCAAGCAATTCAGGTTGTCCTCCATGAATTAAAAAAAAAACAAAGCTCTTTCTCTTTTCTGTTCATTGACGCGATATATACAAGTTACATTCATGCCTGCTAGCTTTTTGTAACAGCACCACACTTGCTGCAACCAATATGCAGTCACACAGTCGAAGTAGGGTTCCATTTCAGAGAGATTTAAAGAGCATCAAATGGCCAATTTTGATGATTGTATGTACATTTTATACATATCAAGAAGACCAACAAATTATCACTATATTATTATTTTTCCTTGTCTTTTGCGATGTGATGTTTTTTTTTNTGCGTTATGACCAATTTGTATTTTTGTCTTGTATGTCTCAAAAAATTCACATTGTCTACCGTGCGAGATTGTTGAACCTCAACTATTTCGGAGAAATAATTAATAATCATCTGATCATCTAATTTTACATAATTCTTTTCAAGCATCTGTGCTTCGTAAATGGGGTTTCCTTATGATGTCACCCAAAATCCAACAATAGTTTTCTGGTATTAAAATTTTACTCCGACTAAGTCCGCGAGATATCAAAGAAAAATGGAAATGCATATAGGTCACTTCTTAGTTTATATTGGTCAGAAAAATATAGAACACCATATGTAAATAAGAACACTAGCCTGTTCGTTGGAATGTTATAAAAATCAACATACCTGTAAAACAAGCATATCTTCCTCACTTTCAATTCTCAAAACCACCTTAACCTGTCCACACATTTCCCACCTGCAAAAAAAATTACACAGAATAAAAAACAAAAAAGCCACATAAATAGCAATATTTAAAAGTTCCACAATTCAAAAAAGCATGTTACAGCAGAGGGAATTAGATAATTAAATGCAAAAGGAATGCAATGCAGATTACCGTTATACCTGTTTAAGGTTTTGGGTGCTCTGTTATGGAGTTTTTTATACAAGCCCAAAGTTGCATGGCTTTCAAAATAACAACACAGAAAAAAGTATTAGTACTAAAGAAAACAAGTTAGCACTAAACAGCAAAGTGTATAATGTTGACATTCTGGTTATAAATTTAATTATGAAAAAATCAACGAAGTTCATGAAGCCAATAAGTGAGCTACAACAAAGAAAATGAATCATTGAAACAGCATCTGTTCAAATTTCATCAGTGAAATTTAATTATATATGTAAAAACGGCCTAAATTTTTCAAAAACAAATAACAGTCCTTGGCATGCATGTTTTCACATAAGAAAGTTAAAAATATTTCGATGTTGAACAAAAACCACCATCATCCTAGAGATGAGTATACTCGTAACAATTCATGGGAAAGTGCGGACTTCATGAATCCCACTTTACTCTTGAGACCACAAATCTTAAGTAAGCCTAATTTACACTAGAAAAAGTGAATCCTTATATAAAAGAGACAAGGAGAGATAGGCTACTATTATTTAGAATAATAGAGCTTATTATCCTACCACAACATTCTCCCTACATTAAAAATTTTAAATGACTACAATTTAAAGTAATCAAAACTCATTAGTCACGTCAAAGTATCTCAGAGATGTCTAGCCAGCCATAGTTTTTAATTGTGAGTATGTGTGATAAATTTAATCCCGAAGTATCATATTTCTTCAATTTTGATTCCTCACTTTACAAAATTAATCCAAAACAGTCCCTGCAATAGAGTTTATGATAAAAGTTGATCTCACTGTAGTCCCCTCGATTATATGAAATTGATCCTAATTTAGTCTTTGAAGAACCATCTAGGGTCAATTTTGTATAGGAACGAGTAAATTGGATAAATATGATACTTTTAAACTAACTTAGTCAATGGACAAAGGACTATTTTGAAGTTTAGCTTTATATATTACAGAATTCTTGGTCAGAGAATTATGCCCTTCAAATATAAGATCAAAAATTTTCATTATCAATATCAATAATATATTATTTGAATAACTTTTAAGATCATTTTATCACCAATCAAGAACATCAATTTTTTTTTACATGGATTACTCTAACAGCATGAGAAGATAATTGAGATATTTAAGTGTAGAAACTTTCAAATAGCTGGAATCAAATGGACTATTAAAGCATCTTACATATTCTAGAAAATTTTGATTGTTAAAATATGTGTAAAATCAAACTTTTAAAAGGGCTTATACATATACTGCCTGGTCATCCATTTTTTTTCACATGCCAGTGAATAGTTAAATCGTCACAAAACAATGTAAAAACATGTTTCAAGCACGAGTTAAATATGTAAAAAGCAATGATAATCAGGTGGCAACTACAAGTTGATCTGAGAAACTCACATTTACTCAAGCACGTAACCATTCCAAATTATTAAACATACTATAAACATTATTAACAATCCAAGTATTCAACTTAAATTCATTTGTAAGAATATCCTATGAAAATTATCAAGTTCTTCTCATGCAAGGCAAACCATTCATGGAGAACTTTCCCAGCACCTGATAAATAATCAGTAGTTCTTATAAATGCAGAAAATCATATAGTTCATTGGTTTCAACTAAGATAAAAAAGGCTAACAGGTTACACTTTAGAGTCTTACATCAAGATTTAAATAGGAGGATAAATCTCTCTCTCTCTCTCTCTCTCTCTCTCTCTCTCCACACACACACACACACACACACACACACACACACACACACAC
>JXCR01140791.1:509034-526624 GCA_002079205.1 Phalaenopsis hybrid cultivar
AGGAGAGTAGATGTTTTAGATTCGACTTGTGTTAAGAAAGGCAGAGGTAGACCTAGGAAGACTTGGGCTTATTGTATTAAAAATGATCTTAATTTATTAGAACTAAATGAAAATATGACACTAAATAGGATGCAATGGAGAAAAAGGATTCATGTGGCCGACCCCACGTAGTGGGATTAAGGCTTTGTTGTTGTTGTTGTTGTTGTTGTTGTATCGCTGTGAGTAGCAAATAGCAATGACTATCACCAAATACATAAAAAGGAATATTAACACGGTATTAACATTACTGAATGAAGTCTAATAAATAGAGAAATTTAATCGAAAAAGAAAGAAATCTCAAACTCATGTTGTATACGAGTTTATTTTTCTGCAGAAAAGAGAGAGAGACGATGACATTCTTGAGGAAGAAAGAGTTAAAGGGGAAGAAGAATATGGCAGAAGTAATAACTGAAGGTGCAACAAACAATGATGGTATCAGAAGAAATTACGGAATTAACAACATGGAGAGGGACAAATGTATTAACATTGAAAGGAATGGACGATCTTATTGCTAACTCATTGCTAAGAGGAACAAAAGCATTGACAGTGAGTAAGATGGTTAAAATCAAAAGGTTCATCACAAGCCCTTATAGCATGTAACGAAGTTAATTACTGAATCAAGGCCATCCAGATTTAAATTCAAAATATGCAAGTCAAGGCAATTTAAGAATTGATAGTGATCGTGTAAGCCTACCAGCATTTAGGTCTAAAAAGACACCTAAAGAGAACAAATTGGGATTTGCTCGAGTTAAGACCAAATCTATCCACAAACATATTTTAAATTTTAAATTTCAAATGTTGTTAACCACAGGGGCTACTCGATTAAAAAAATATATATTCAGATTATCCTAACCATTTGTTTGGCCAGGATGGGTCTCAAAGTTTTTAGATTTGCATTAACACGAGTGCAATTCATGTGGAACTTATATTGCACTCATCTCAAAGCACTGATGGCCACTCTAGAATAAACTTGCTTAATATTTCCTCATCCAAAATTTATTCTACTTGATTTTGAGTCCTATTTGTGAAAAAAAATGGCACTTTCTAGGATGAAAATACGTCAACTATTAAAGTCATAACCGAAGAAAATAAAAATAGAAAATAAAAAATCCAATCGGTAATTGCAAATATCCATAACAAAATAACAACAAAAATCATAAAAATTTTGTTGACAGAATTAAGGGAATATTTTTAGCAAAGATATATAGAAACACTATAAAATATAGATTAAATAAAATCAGGAAAAACAAGCATTCAAATGATAGGTTGGTCATTGTTGCTCCAAAAAATTATAACACACATTTGCCTGACATTTGGCTGATGATATTTGCTCAAAAGCTACGTCTCCCTCAGCCCAACCAATTCAAGATGAAGCACAATTACTTGAAAGTTTTGAGATTTATCCTTATGAACAATGTTTAATGCAAATTTCGTGCACAATATTGAACATTGTTGAATCCAAATCTATCCATAGATGGTGAAGGTAAGTTAGATGACCCGTGCATTTGGCCTTTGCAGGGTAGTTTTCATGCCTCATAGCCATCGCCCGAGGGCATATAGACATGCAGTACCCAAAATAAAGGGTCGCCCACATAAGCACCTCAACCACATCCTCCTAGAAAGCATCAAAGCACGATTCCATGGAAAAGAGCACTTAAAGCAGCCTTCTTTTCACTTTTATTGATCTTATCGGAGCTCTTTTGTATTTTGGTCTTCCATCTTTCCTTATATCGTAAACAAGCTTAAAAAATTTAATTTTGCATTGTGAATTTTCCTAAAATAATAAAATCAAAATCAGTCGTACCGATAACTTATTCATTTAGTTGAGTTGATGACATCTATAAGCATACTCCCATAACTCAGTCACAAAATTGTTACCATAGTTCATTGATGTTCCATACAAAAGTTTCATGTAAACATGGTGAATCATATCACGTAAATAATTTAAATAACAAAACTCTTAAAGTAATTTGAATCACAGTTGAGGCGTTATGCCTAAATCAGGAGTAGGAAGTTCAAGATTCTAGCCGAATGGTTATCAACATGTAAGATTCCTCTTCATATTTAAAAGAGTACAGTCATCAACACTTCTCTGTGGGAGAAGCATTGATAATAGCATAACTGAGGGATCAATTAGAATAAGGATAAATGTCAATTGATGGAAAACATGATGTATCTACCGATTAAAAATGTGTACAAAATTAGTTGATTCCAATAACAGTGATGAAAAAGATCTTAAATCTATCAATTGAGAATGAGCACAAAATTAGCTGATTCCAAAAACAGCATCAATATTAACAGATATCACTCTATTATACATATCCTTCTAATTCCACCATTATTATCATGTCCTTCAAAAATTTTCTCAAAATGGTTCATGATGGAATGAATATCAAGCTAGCTAGTGACAATATCAAAGGAAACATAAAACATAAATGATTGGGATTCTTTTTCTATCCATATTGTGTTGTTTTATTCCCACTTCCTCAGCTTACAATATTCTTAGTTGAGTATCCCAGCTCAAATCCAGCTCCAAGACCTCCACATATCACCTTAGAAATTTTCTGTGGTCTTCAGAAAGCAGAAAAATTCTTTAATTAGCCTGTATTGGTAGTCTTCCAAGTTAGTCCACCATGTTTGTTTTGTTGTATGAAATATACAATTTGCCCGTCCAATAATATCTAAGAAGTACAGTCCCTCAGTCCAAACCAAGCAAATGCAAGGAGAAAACATGCCAAGCATAGATGTAAGACAATTAGCATTTCAACGCTGTATTTTGCTTATTTAAGGCTCAAACAAAGTAAATTAATGGAGCAATACTAAAAAAATTTTCTACCCATGCTGTAGCTGCATTGGTTCCACTCACAAACATGGTTGCGCTGTCAACACTAAGATCATCATAGGTAGCTCTTCCTAATACACTTGCCAAGGTGAAACAATGCCACAGTGCTAAAAACTGTCTTCCCCAAATGAATGGAATGAATCACCCAAACATTTTCTAACATCTGTCAATTAAACTTCAACACTGGAAATTCTCGAATCACATTAATGAAGTTCTTCAGCAAGAAACAAGCTTTTCACACTGATTTCATAAATATAAAACATCCTCTGCAATTCAGTTGAACTGTTATAGAAAGTCAATTCAAAGCATAATATGCATGGAGAGCGGGTAGACTAAAATCTACCTGCATTGAGCAGCAATCTTCCCTTTTCCCATCTTCAAATCGTTTCTAACAACAAGCACCTGCAATGACAAATTTGTGCCACGTATGAAATGCGCACACCCGCATACCTATTATCTTTCAAAAAGAATGTATCGTTTTAAAGTTGACAAATTTATCAACACCATCTTATCTGTTTCATTCAGGGACTGATGATAGACCATAAATATTACTAAAATCTATATTTTGGTTAAAACGTGCTACTTAGTCGATATATTAAGGGAAAATGTGGTCAAAATCTCAACTGATAAGTAAGAATGGCAGAAGGAGAATAAAACCAAAACAAACACTACCAAATCAAGAAAAATACAGCAGAAGATTGGATTCAGATTTTACAATTTTGAAGTCTTCGAGGATTTCCGCGAGGCTTTCTATCTCAAGGAGAGTAGGCTTCTTATTCTTGCTTTTCTGAGCAACCACCTTCATCGCGTCTGTGTTCCTCTTGTCACGAGCCTTTCCCTGGACCACATCTTGGATATAGAAGAGAAGCCTCTGTGCACCTTTAATGCTCCTCTTCTTCAGATTTTCATTATCGTCATCGTCATCGTCGTCGGAATGATTGGGGGCACGGATAGAGTGAGCGGACAAAAGGTAACCAGCTGCAAAACACACGGCGCCCACAAAGGAGATGGTGCCGGCACTCAGCAGCAGAGAGACCGAAACCCCCATCGCCGGGGAATTGCCGCCACAACGCGGAGGCCGGGAATAACTTAATGGCTAACTGCTCCAAGCGATCGCAGCTTCGCCTGATGGAAACTTGCCCGATTGGCTGAGACCCGAAAGCGGTCCTCGGCCTTCAAACAAATTTGCGTTAAAAAATCCAGTGTAGTCGTGCCAGGAGCAGTATCCAAACACTGTAAAATCGGATGACTCGTGAAGGGCAAGCTTGTCAAAAATATGTCAGCGTGAATCTTAAAAATCTTCTGCTTGATATGATGCGTTAGGGCAGGCTCCCAAGGAGTAACTCAAGGGCACACACTTGTTCATGCGGCTCATACCAACCGGGCGTAATCCAGCCCCCATAACTAACTTCACTCAGCGATCCATTCAAAGGATTCTCTGATCTAATTTTTCGCACGACTTCAACCACAGGACTCGTCGAGACAAACCGGATGGATGAGATAGTCTGCCGTGCTAGTCTACCGGCCGCCAAACAATGGTCGCCCGTCAAGCACCCGGCCGGGTGGGTGCCTTCTCAGTCTCCGGCCCTTATTTATCTGTATTGACGAAAGTACCCCCGGGAAATTATTGTATACATCCGGATTATTTCAGTTTTATTTTAAAAAAAATTTAGTTGGGCCACCAAAATACATCCTAATTTACAGTACCGTATGGAAAAATTTTTCCTATGATAAAGCTCTTTCCTATGATGAAGCTCCCAGCTTTCTTTGTGTTATTATTAAAAAATGCATGGTACTTACCTTACTTTACTAGAGGTACATAGTAAAAATAAGTCAATCAATTGTCTGTAATTTTTAAGTTCATTATTATGATCTCTCTCTACTATTTTCTTCTCTTTTACGTTTTTAAATAATTTTGTATGTAAAATCCTGAAATGTGGAGTGAGCTTGGATTCATATCGTCAATAATAAGAGAAAAACAACACAAGAGAAAAACCACTAGAGGGACATAACTAACATGAAATGTACTAGAGAATTCATGGAGGAATTCATGCAGGCATGCAGCGGAAGAAGCATGAGTTAAGAACCCAGATAGCAAATTAGGTGTCGGGGGTCTTGAGTCCTATTGTGGCTCTTGGGAGTGAACGTGCTTCTCGGGGCAGAACCCTCCATGAGAGGTGGTGTTGGTGCACTACGGTAGAAGATTGAATCATTGCTCAAAGAGGGTCGGAGATTCACAGTACCATGATATAGTTGGGTCTGCACATATGGGAAGACAACGATATGAGTGTATCGAGACACCACAGCTATTGGAGAACGTGTTCTCCCTCCAAATCTCAGGGGTTGAACCCCTAGAAAAGTTTAAACTTCCTGCGCTAGAAGCTTGCAGGGATCAGTCAGATCCCAATGACACCTCACTTCATTCTAATCATCAATGTGTCTGCTGAAGGTCTCTGATGCATTACAATGCCAATAGTTTTTCACCACTCTGAGATCATCAACTCTGAGGTGGTTTAATTTAATCCCAATCAGAGTGATTACTTATTTTTCTGGCTTTAAGAGACTTTTCTTGTCATAGTTTGCAAGCCCCTAGAGGCCAAAGAAGAGTGTGTGGTTTTTGTGGTAGCTTAAGCAAGGACCAAACAAAAGACTGCGCTTATTCATTATGTGGTTCCAGAGGGATATGTTGGATGTGAGTGATTTGGGGCCTCGCATGGCTGAAGCCGCCTTAACACAGGGCTTGAAGTTTGAGAGGTTCTATTTTGACGTCAGCCTAGTAGAGCCTCTGAGTTTGGTTGAATTGCTGAAGATAGCCAATAAGAATATTAACGCCTACGAGAATGTCGTCGAGTCAGACTGTCAACATGTCGCTTCCAAAAAAGACCCCCATAAAACATTAGGTGGAGGGCAGAATAAAATATATAATCGTTCGTCCATCTTCGCCATGAAGACACTCGGCCGCCTCGTGATAACAAGGTGAACTGACCGGAATAAACAATCAAGGTAGTTAAGCGATGAGTCACGACCAGTGACTAACCCAGTATTATGAGTGACAGGATCAATAATACAATAGGCACTATTATGAGCATCAACCGGATGATTATCATGGTCCTTGGCCCACTCAGTTGAGTGTGTCCATGGTGGAGATAGTGAGGGTCATTCATGATAAGGAGTACTTCAAAAAGGCACCACCAATGAAGGTCCAAGCTTTCCTTCGGGAACCAAAGAATTATTGCATGTACCATTGGGATCACGACCACGACAAGGAGGATGCATACATTGAATTAATCAGGCCAGGAAGTTGAAGTAGTTTGTAGCACCCTGAAGCTATGATGTAGAGGCATGCAAAGTCCCCTGTTATATAAGTACTGAACTAGCTTATTCAAATGAATGTTGTTCATATTGTTGAAATTGTCCTAGTCATTTTCATGGGAAGCGAGTCATCCCAGTGAGCCTTCTAGAGAAGGTCCCAGTTAAGGGAGCTATGTAGTGTCTCTTCTATGCAAAAGGAAGTTGTCCTCCCATCACGTTCACCAAAATAGATCTACCCTCAAAGGAAAATCCCTACAATGATGTTATTGTTGTAACAACGATAAACACAAGTATCAAGTATGGAGTATTCTGGTTAATACGGTAGCTCTGTGAACATAGTATTCAGATCGGTGTCTGACAAGTTGAGTCTTAGCGCCAACTAGTTAGTGGCACTTTTGGCCCATTTTATGGCTTTTTTGGGAGAGAGAAAGGAAGCTCAAGGAATAATGCCACTAAGGTCACCCAAAGAAAAAGGTGAAAGAAATTCCCCTACATGGGGGATTTCTTTATAATTGACTCACCACAAAATTGGTAAGTCGTCCTGACTGCATCGGCCTTGTAACACCCATCAGCACATCAATTGATCTTCTCAGACTTAAACCCTAACTTTGAAACTAACTTTTTAGTTATTTACAAGTAACCCGATACTAAATTCCATGCAAGGTTCTTCTCTTTCGATAACGTTGCTATCTGAATGGATGCTTCTCTGGGCATGTTAAAATTAGATTTTATTCTCAACATTCTCAGTGTCACTGATAACTCTATATGTGCAGTGCAAACATTCCATAAAAGGTTGTTGTGCAGCGTTCAATAAGTCATATAACTGTTGTGATTCGTTGTTCGGTGTTTCGGGTCGTGTTGAACGCTCCCAACAAATTGAGCTTTTTGAGCACCACGAACCATTCTTCGTATGTGTCAGAATCATACTCCTCTGTAAGCGGGGCATAACTTATTAAGACACCTCCTTGATCGAATTGAACTTCTGATTCTTGCTCACCATGTCCAGTCCAGTACCAATAATTATATTTGAATCTCTTGCAGTAAAGATCCAACTTAACTTCTTTCGGTTGCAGATACACTTGATTTTTGTGTTTCGCACAAGGACACATGTACTTTCCCTCAGAACGATATAAGGCCAGCTGTGACGCCACCTGCACGAGATCCTCAACACCATTTAAGAACTCTTTTCAAGCTCTCAATTTATGGATATTCATCTGCAACATAGATGTGGTGCATATCAGTGCAACTATTGCAAAAATTTAAAATTAGTCAATACTTATCAATATTTACAATGGAAGATTATGCTTCTCATCGAAGAAAATGACCTCAAGAACCTCTTTAAAGTAGCTTGCATCATTTAATGAAGTCGACACTACTTTGTCAACCATATTTAAGACACCTCTTCAAAATGATTTATTCTTTAAACAACAGTCCTGATGAATTCTCCACATCAACCATCCAACTTAACTTCTAATAATAACTCACACATCTATATCACCATCATATTGAACAATGGACCCAATCGATGCATTCCTCCACTCGTGAATTCAACTCATAACATCCCCATCTATATCACCCCCACTTCGAACAAGGCCCTATGCATTCCTCCACCTCAATAACCAACTTGAATTATAATAATAACATCCCTATGTATATTACCATTCAAAATCACTTTGAATAAGACCCGATGCATTCCTCCACTTCAATATAAAAATTGCAGTCGATCAATGTCAAATTACTCCCATCTGAGTTCAAGATTTAGCTCTGAAGGTGATTCAACCTACCAACCACATGATCCATTTTATAAACATTACCTAAGATGTGAGTCTCTATGAGAGGCAAAAATTTGATCGAACAATCATGATGGAGGATAATTAATCTGCATCGGTTGATAAACATGATTGACTCACTTTCGAGATGAGCAAACAATCGAAAGATGTACCATATCACAAGCAATTCAACAAAAATGCGAAAGATAAAGTCGAACGAAAGATTTTTATATATACAAAGCAATTATAAAAATTGTTTATATTTTTTCCTTCAACACTTCTTAAAAAAATTACAAGCTTTGAAAGTCCACGATTCATCATGTTGTCGACCGGTCATCTTTATCATCACCAGAACTTTCAGTTTCTTCCTCGTTCGTGGAGTCTGTTGCCTTGTCAGGGATGAGGGTTGCAAACTTGTCTAGCTTAGAAAACTTGGGGTCGACTAGGTCATGGTGGATAAATCTTTTGGTTGCATAATCCATGCCTTGCCGAAATTCTTTTGTTAGTTTGACCATATATTCTTCATTTGAAACATCAATTATATCGTTTGAATCCTTCAACTAGGCGACAAAAATATCTAACTTGAGTTTGAGGAGATTTCTATCATCTTGAGCCCTTTGGAGGTCGACTTCAAGCAAAACAAATTTATTGTGAGATTATGTCAAGGAGATCTCAGACTTATCCAATGTGTGCCTCTAAAGATAAGCCACTTGCGTCGCCATCAGATGGAATCGGGCTGATTGATTCATGATCTCAGATCATTTTCTTTCAGGGCCCTGTCGAAGCTCTTAAAACAGGTCATTTCCACCAAGACCGGTGGGATCCCCTCGATTTGGTCAAAATTGGAAAACCAGTCTATCGAGGTGTCTAGCAGATTGAATCATCGGTCGCAACCAACTCATAATCTCACTCTCCCTCTATTGTTGGGACATATTTGAAAGACTCCCTTTTTATTTTAAGTGAACCGGGATGAGAGATGTCCAAACCTTTCACCAACTCTTTTTCATGCTGACGAAATGCATCCCCTTCAGGGATGGTGAAGGAACGTAGCTGGAGGATGGAGTAGAATCAGACAGAGAGACAGGTTGGGGTGACTAGCCTTTGATCTCTCTGACAGATCAATGAAAAGCTGGTTAGCCACCTGTGAATCCAGTGAAAGGGCAGTGAGTGGAGAAGCATCGATCGAGCTAGAGTTGATCGACTGGTTAGTCCTTGGCAGGGAATTGCTAGGCCCCCAACTCCTTCAGAGGCTTCTTCTTCAGAACCAGGTTTCTTGTCTTTGCCTTTCCATCAACCGAGTGAGATCGATCAATAATAGTGACTTCCCAATAATGGTGTTTTGAATAACCAACACAGTCTTAGACTAGGAAGTGACAAACTTAGCACAGCTGGTGTCGGTCGTTACAGCGGTGACACCACTAAGAAGCTGACCCTCAAGAAAATTGCCTTCTATAAGATTACCTTTGGATGGGGAGGCTTGAGTCTTTGTTGCTTGGCGGCCAGCTTCTTGGAGATCATTTTCGCTCGGGCAACTTCCACGGCATCGGAGCCAGCCATTGGTCCCATGTCGTTTCGCCCTTCAAAACCATTGTCACAAATTTTTCTATGGTGTATTGCATAACTTAGAGTTGACGTCATGTTAGTATTGCCCTGGCCGGGCAAAGTTTTTTTGGCAAAGACTGTCTTTTCCTCTGATTTATTTGTCGGCTTAGTTTGAATTCCCCAGCCATCGAAGTAAGGGCCAATCACAAAACTGTTTTTTCTAGTCCTTGATTTTGTTTTCAACTTCAAGCAGTCAGAGTTTCTTTCTGGACGAGATCATAATGAACCCATCCTTATCAACCTTGAAGGAGAAGAAGTGATTGAACTGTTGGTTGGGCAAGAAATTGCTTCCTTTCGACAGTAACCGTGTTTTCTTATTTTCAATCCCATTTTTTGTTGTCAATTATTAGTATTATTTTTTAATACAAACCTTATATGGTTTAGAATGAGCAGCAGTGGCCCGATCAATCTTTAAAGACATGCATAATAAAGAAACAATCATATCGAGTAAGTCTGTCAAAATGACTCTTTGTTCCTGAAAATCTCATGTTCAGCTCATTAAATAACTCGTGTTCGGCTTGTTAAATAGCTTGTGTTGTTCGCTAGGTTAACTAGTTGAACACAGACACTTTTTTAGCGCTTCATATATAAATGAGCCGAACATGAATAAAGATTTGTTCGTTCGTGTTCGACTCATTTTAGCTCGAAGTACTACTCATCAATTATATATTTATATTTGTATATGATTATTTATTTTTTAAAAAAAATAATTGGCAAAAAACTTTCAAAGATTTATAATCAATTAAAAAAATTAATTTAAAAATATAAGAAAAGATAAGTGTATAGTTTATTTCATTTATGCAATTTACCTTCAAAATCTATTGGGTGAGTTTAAATCAGCTTTCCCAACAAAGAGACATTGGCACAAGCATTCCATTATATATTTACAATGAACTCTTGTGCTCCAATTGTTAGTAGGAAGAAGTTGACATTGCATCAATAAATGTGCTCACAATTCAAGTTACCTTGCCCTAGAGAAATAACCACATAAAGCAAACCAAATCATCCTAGCAGCTTGTGTCATGATTTTAGTGTAACTTCTCATAATATCAACTATTATTGAGTGAGAAAAAACTTTTATATTTTTTTACAAATATTATTTCAAGTCATATGTTCTGTGCAGAAAAGCTCTTAGGAGCAGCAGATTGAAATATTTTGAAAGTTGAAGTGACTGTATAGCCATTATGGGAACTCGATAACCTGACCAGACAATTAACTTGCTTCAAATTCAAATTTCAAATGAGAGACTGAGAATTATGGACGGTGAGGAGGTGCTTACAAGGTTTTAATAAAGTAATAAATAATATTTGGTTGGGAGATATATCATAGGGGTATCAATTCGTGTCATCGGGTCGGGGTTCGGGTTTGACCTGATATTGACCCTACCCGAATAGGTCTTACGTGAATCCAACCTGAATATTATTCGTGAAAAAAAAAAAACCAACCTGAACCTCTTTCAACCTGCCAATCCGAATCTAACTCTTCTAATACTATTTTTTTTATATAAGAAACAGTAGCTGTTTGGATTAAAACTAGATCAATTTTAGGATGATTTTGAGTCAATTTTTGGGTTAGTTAGCTAATTTCAAGTCAATTTAGAGTTGACGAGTCAGATCTTTAACCCGAACCCAACTCAAACCCTAGTTCCTAAGTCAGTTTGGGTCAATTTGGCGAGTTATGATATTGTCTAGTGTGTGTGTGAGCGTGCCACTTGGCTTAAAAAAGAGTGGGAGTGCAGTCAAGAGAAGGCAAACAAAGACTTCATTAGGAAAATTAATTAAGGAGTGTAATGAAGAATGCCTGGGCATTCATTTCTATTTGTCTTCTTATATCTTTATATTATACTTTTGTAATTGTTTGTTTGAAATAAAAAGATTCCCATGTATTTTGTTTAAGAGCATGATAGGCTAAGCCAATTGTCTTTGTACTTATAATTTATCAGTTGAATTTTATATAATTTTGAGTTTTTGTGCTTGAATTGTTGAAATATTTGTTTACATTTCTTCATCATAATTTAACATGTGCAATGGCTATACATTTGTTAAAAATTAATTGTGATTTTGATATATCAAATGAGTCCAAATGAGCAAAAAGAGTGAAGTGATTAGGGTTTGGTAAAATAGATATGTAACCACTAAACATTAGTAATCAAATAGAGAGACGATAAATTCAATTATATTATTTATGAGTGCATATTTATTGCATTTTGGGATATTGGATTAGGGGTTCTAGTTATTGACGGATACTAGAAGCCAATTTTACACTTAATTGACAATCACCATGTTTAAATTTCATGATTTATGATTTTTTAATTGATAATTTGCAATTTCAAACACGTGCAGACGTTTTATTATTTTCATTTTAAAACTGTCATAAAAAATTTAAGCAATTTTTTAGCGTTGAATAGAATTATGGTTTGTAAATTGGTATTTAACTTTTTCACTATGAATTGATCAATCTAGGAACAATTTTAGCCTCAAATCACTTATATCAGTTGAATAAGAGAACCATATAACAGTCGAGTCACCAATAATAACAATGCTTCTGCATGAGCATGCCTAACTTTGGCGTTTATGATGAAAGTCAAACTGGTACACCAAAAACATGTCAATATTTAAGATTTCATCTTCATTCTACCTTAAAAGTTTCACGCTCTCCAACTCAAGTAACTAATATCATCACAAGTTCTCATAACTCATAATCATTCACCATACATATGAGATTCTAGAGGCGCTCCATACAAATTGAATAGGTGGCAATCAACATGTAACATTTTGTCCCATTTAGGGTTTAAGAGGTGCCTCCCGTGACGCAACATTTTATTTTCTATGAAGCTTAGTTCCCAACTTTGGGTTTATTTAATGCTATGATATCATCTGTAGCATCTTAAACTCTAATCTATTTTGACCTAATGGCCACACACTTTTCTCATATTGGCGTAACTTCCTAGTAGGTCAACAATCATAAGAATACTCCGCACGAACATGCTTAACTTTGGAGATTCTGATAAAATTTTAGCCGTCGGGAAAAAAAATCCTCGATATGAAATAGTCTGATTTTAATCAATTTAAAGGGTTTCGAATGCTAATTGACATGACTCATCCAAAGCCTTCAACATATCCATATGCTAGAACTAACAAAAAGCCCGAGCTAGTAAAGGATTTAATAGACGTCCGCTAATATTTGAACAATCTTAATACGTAGTTAATAAATTTAAGAGCTCCAATTCATATATATTCTTTTTATGATAAGCAATTATTAAGAAAATTATATAATTTGCTCATTTACTTCAAATATATTGTTCCCTATAGAGTGATATATTAAACAAGTAGTCACACTATAAATTTCACACATAAATCATAATCTCATTTTATGAAAATAAAAAATAAAAAATTGCATTTTGTTATTTTCTATGTTTTTTCTCTTTTCTTCTTAATCAATTTTGTGAATAATGTTGATTTGTTAATCATGGATAAATTTAAATTCAACACTTAAAAACTTTATAAATTTAATTTAAATTTAGGGACATTTATATACATACCTCCAATTCTTATATATTTATATATCTGACACTTAAACTTTATTTTTTACATTTATACCATTCAAATATGTTTATATCACATCACATATATCATTATATTAACTTTTAAAAGGTGAAATACAAATAATTATATACATATAAGTTATCATATATGCAAAAATAGTACTTTAGATGTTAAATATGTAAATATAAAAGAATCAAGTGACATGTATGTGAATCCTCAAATTTAATTTGTTACCTTTCAAAAGAATCAGAAAGAACTTTTTATTATGATGTTTATATGATATTAAGATGAGAAATAATTAGTTGTGAATAAAAAGTTGTAAAATATACAGTCAGATAAAAATATGAGCATAATTGTGTATAATTAGTATTAACTCGTCATCAATAAATTTTTATGATTATGCATGAATCTCAATGCATATTGAGTGAAAAATATTTCAAATTCAAAGTCGTATGAGACCCAATTCAATAAGTTTATCTTCTACTGAGTGTCTCAAAAAGACGAAGTCTATGATGATAAAAGCAATCCAATTCAAGTTCAAATAAGCTATGATAGAACATCCGAAGTGCAGCACAACACTGTTATACATCATTTAAAAGGCTTAACGATATCAAAATTTGATTTGTTTATACAATCAAATTGAGTGACTCTATGAGAGAAATTCAAAGAGTCTAAGAATAATTAATTTCAAGATCATCGAGTTACCTCAACATTGAAGAAAATACTTGTGATCAAAAGAATTAATGCGGATCGAATGATAAAATGTTTTGTGATCACATCTAAACTTACTGAAATGCCCCTCTATAAAATCATATATATCTATAACTCAAACTTTCACTTAAAAGGGGGGAGAAAAGAGTTAAATAGAGTGAACTAACTACTAAAGCTTAACACTTGAAAACTAGATATGACTATCACCTATGTTTGCCGCAGTCAATTAATTACAATCATCAATCACCACCAACAATGGCTAAAACTAACAACTTTACAGCCAAATACAATCATTATAAGCTCCAACTATAACTTCTATAACCAACTTCTCGTGTTACAACCAAATAATAATTATAAAATTGTGATTTTCAATTTCTGTAAGCTCATATTTCTGTGCTGAAAAATCGTATTGAGCTGACACTATGGTTGAGAATTTTTTTTTAACAAGCCACAAGTATGGGCACACCTGCATCTGCTAGTGTTAGAGAGCGGCGCTCGTCTTTGCGGCGGGAGAACACTGACTCATGAATGTCGTGCGATGAGGCGGGAACAAAAGCACCCGTTGTCCCGCCTAATGAATTTCCTTTCCCTCCATCCTCATGAAAGCGCTCGTTTTTCTCCCAAAAATGTAATAGAATTTGCCGCTCGTGAAGAAATTTTCTATTTTTCTCCTCCAAATCCTGTCTCCCACAAATTCCCTCTCAAAACCCTTCCTCTCTGCGCGAAAAACCCTCGCCTACTTCACTCCAACTCTACCGGCTTCATAGTTTCGCCCTAAACTCTCCCCTTCGGGACCGAAAGCTCACGATACAGCTGCGATTAGAGATAACTGGGAAGGCAACGACGGGATCGCGGTGTACAGAGACCTGAAATTCCTATCTTTCTTCTCCTTCCGCTCTGTTCCTACAGAAAAGGTAACTTCACATCTTCCTTTTCGTGCGAAAGCCCCCGTCCCGGATTTATCAAATCTTCCGATTCACGGCATTTAGTAAATCCGGGATTGAAGACTAAAATCAGTATTTACAAAATCCGCGGCTTTATTTTGTCCAGAATGACCGTCTAACAAGATTTAGGTTAAATCTTGCTCTAAATCCGGTACCAGACAGGCCCAAAGTCAGGATTGGAGCTCGCTGTTGAAGGCAGCGAAGAGACCAGCTGCGCGCGAAGGCTGCGAGGAATTCAATGCCTGGACTTAATAAATCCGAGATTCAAGGTAAAGTGTGGGGAAACAAGATTTATGATTCTGTAGGGTTTAGAGGTGTCATTTCTGCTGTTTTTCAGCAGGATTTAAGTTAAAATTTCTTTCTCAATTCCTGATGCCAAACAGAAAGAGATGAATGTAGATGTTAGCTGGGTCTCAACCAGTCAATGATGCAATATTATAGTTAGTATAATGATTGCAAATATCCATAATAAAATATAAATGTCTTCTCTGCCAGTCAGCCTGGGTTGCATAGCCGGGCTAGTTTAACAATTATCAATGTCATAATGCACCAAAATAAATATTTACATATGGTTAATGACTATGATCATGACTGTTTCTTATAGTTTTCATTTTGCATAACAAAATTATTATTTTTTATGTGCTGTCATTCATCTCTCTAAACAATTTTGATCGTCTTTTATTTCCCATCAATGATATAACTTTATTTTTGTGCATAGTGATGAACAGGAAGACCACTTCCAAATGCTCAACGAAAAAAAGCAAGAGGAAGGTGGCCGTGGAAGAAGCTCATGGTGTGAAGGATTCAAAAGAAAATGGCCACATCATAAATTGTGACGAAGAGACTGTTATCCGAAAAAGGCCCAAGCGGTCAGCTTCATGTTTAAATTTTAAAGAGAAGAATGTTCGGTTATCCGATAGGTTTTCTGTTGTTGAAACAAAAGAGATTAGGGTTGTGGAAGAAGAGAAAGATGCTGTTGAGCTCACCATACTTGGTGCAGAAGATCTGCCACCATGCAGAAAACTTGTTGATTTTGTTTTTCATGATGCTGATGGAAAGCCCCAACCTTTTGAAGTATGTGAATTCGATGATATTTATATTACTTCTGTTATCATGCCCATGGATGATAATTTGGAAAAAGAGAAGGAAAAGGGGGTTAAGTGTGAAGGGTTTGGCCGAATTGAAAGTTGGTCAATATCTGGTTATGATGAGGGCTCCCCCATTGTTTGGGTTATGACTGAAATTGCAGAGTATGAATGCGTGAAGCCTGCTAGCAATTATAAAAGGTTTTTCAACCATTTCAATGAAAAGGCTCGCATTTGTATTGAAGTTTACAAAATTTTAAATAAATCTACTGGTAGGAATCCAGATTTGAGCCTCGAGGAATTGCTCGCGGGAGTAATTCGTTCGATCAGTGGAACCACTGGCCCCAGTGGTGTTGTTAATAGAGATTTAATTATATCTCTTGGTGAATTCATATACAATCAGCTGATTGGATTGGATGAAACACCAGAAGGAAATACTGCTAGTTTAGCCAAAAGATCAGCACTTTGTGCTCTTAGAGATGAATGTAGAAGTAGAGGAGGATTAAGAGAAAAGATTGATGGAACCTTGAAGATTGACGGCAGAAAAAGTCTGTTAATTGATGAGGATGAAGATGAGAAGTTGGCACGGCTACTCCAAGAGGAGGAAAATTGGAATCTAATGAAGCAACAGAGGGGTTCACAGTCAAGAAATTCTAACATTTATATCAAGATCAGTGAGGCAGAGATTGCAAATGATTATCCTTTGCCTGCATATTACAAACCCGCTGTTGATGAAATGGATGAGTACATATTCTTTGATAGTGAATCTAGCATCCACTATGTTGATCTTCCGAGGAGGATTCTTACTAACTGGTCACTGTACAATTCGGACTCGAGGCTTATTTCCTTGGAACTTCTGCCAATGAAACCCTGTGCAGAAACTGATGTATTGGTTTTTGGATCTGGAAATATGCGGGAAGATGATGGTAGTGGGTTCTGTATGGAGGTTGATGTAGGTGGGTCTTCTTCTAGCATTACTGATTGTGCAAACTCTGAAGGTGTTCCTGTTTATCTTAGCTCAATCAAGGAATGGATGATAGAATTTGGCTCTTCCATGATTTTCATTTCCGTTCGAACAGATGTTGCATGGTTGGAATCCTACTCTCCATTCTTTTTAATTTATTTACTCTGAGAAAAATTCATTTTTTGAATGATTAAATTATTTTATTGCAGGTACAGACTTGGGAAGCCAGCTAAACAATATGCTCCATGGTATGAGCCAGTTCTGAAAACTGCAAGCCTGGCAATTAGTATAATTACTTTGCTGAAAGAACAGACCAGAGCTTCAAAACTATCTTTTGCAGAGGTGATTAAAAAGATCACAGAGTTTGAAAGGGAAGATCCTGCTTACATTTCTTCAAATATTGCTGCCGTGGAAAGATATGTGGTGGTTCACGGACAGATTATTCTTCAACAGTTTGCAGAGTATCCTGATAAAACAATTAAAAAGTGCTCTTTTGTAACCAGTCTATCAGCTAAAATGGAGGAGAGGCGCCATACAAAACTGGCGATGAAGAAAAAGTTGGTTGTGCAAAAAGAAGATAATTTGAATCCAAGTGCTGCAATGAGGCCGCTCATCTCCAAAAGAAAGGTGATGCGTGCTACAACAACAAGGCTTATCAATAGGATTTGGGGAGATTATTACTCCAGTCATTTTCCTGATGAATTCAAGGAGGAGGTTGAAAATGTGTTGAAGGATGAAGAAGTTGAGGATGAGCAGGAGGAGAATGAAGAGGAGGAA
>JXCR01140793.1:0-11871 GCA_002079205.1 Phalaenopsis hybrid cultivar
GCACTAGGTCACCGAAATGATTTCTCTTTAACACTTAAGACGTAGTATTGAGCCATCCTTCCTTTGACTTCTACCTGCTTGAAGGCTAACAAGGTGTTTTTGTTTCAATAGGTACAATTAAAGTTCCATCCCTTCATCATTCTTGATTTGCCACTCGTCTAGGTTATGCTTTTTGAAAGTCGAGGTGAATACTACTCCTTGGCCATGTATGTTATATGCTACCTGAAGCACTGCTTCAATTCCTTCTGAGAGCAAGATAGGGGTCTACCTGGTCGCAGTTGGAGGGGTAGTTTTGAGTGCCCACATAACAAACAGTAGAATGTCAGACAATCTTCTTTCGTTTGCTCAACTTTCTTCCTTAGGAGGTAAAGTATATTCAATCAGTACTATTATGAACTTTCATTGATCTTGAGATGGAAAAAGAAGCCCCAATTGGGCGAGTCCTTGGATTGTCAAGGGCCAGGGGCTCATAATCGACTGTTACTTGTGGGACATCCTGACTTTCATGGGAGCAGACTTCGGGCATCTTTTGCATTTCCTCGAGAAGTTTTTAATGCCCTTTTTGAGGGGTTGCTAGAAGTGCCTTTGACATTGTATTCAGTTTGCAAGCCTTTGCCAGTAAGAGTGGCTTCCACACTCACCCGATTGCATTTCTAGTAGGGCATTGGTTTTCTCATCTTCTCGTATGCACCATTGGTATAAGGAGGCCGCTAATCGCCAGAATAAGTCTTCATTTAAGAGGAGATAATGTCTCACCTTGATCCTGAAGCGCTTACAATTTTTTTATTTTTAAGGGGAGTTCCCTGATTTTGAGGAAGTCTGTATGGGTACACCTAATTGATTGCTCTTTCTATGCCTTTGAACGTTATTTCCATGACTTCCGCTTCTTGTATTGTGGGCTGTTGTTGTTCCTTTGGGATGGTGTTTCAGTGAGATTACTACACTTTGATAACATGTCTGCGATCTGGTGGTCTTCTTGAGCTACATGTTCAATTCCAAAATACTCAAATTTTCTTACATCTGACTCATCATTGTCTCTTCTCTTGCCATGACTATTCGTTCATCTGGATGACTATTAGCTATGAGTTGGATCTCAGAGTGAGGCGTCACACTCCAATCCCATAAGCAAGACACAAACCAATGATGAAGGCCTCATACTCGGCTTGATTGTTAGTTGCTTCAAACTCTATCTCAACGTAGTGGTAGATTTGTGTCCGGATGGATTCGTGAATGCAAACCTAGGCCCACGCCTTGTTGATTCAATGCTCTATCTGTGTATAAGATCCATGATGGTTCTAGTGCGAGAGCTTGACTTTCACTATCACATGATGTGGAAAATCTTACTTTTCACTAGCACATCATCAAAATAGTCTTCAACATTTTTTTTCCTTTCTATTCAAAAAAAATTTCATCATCATCCATTGGTAGGTCAACCCAACATTCTTAAGCCCAAAATGTATTACAATGTAGTAATAAACTCCATCTCTTGTTATGAAAGCTGCCTTTTCGGAATTCTCTAGGTGCATTTTTATTTGGTGTTATCTTGAGAAAACATCCAGGAAGCTTATAATGGGGTGTCTGACAACTGCATTTACGAGCGTGTTAATTCATGGTAGGGGTAGTTGTCCTTCGGTCATATTGAGTTCAGACTAGTGAAGCGGACACACATTCACCAGTTAACAGTTGCTTTGCTAACCATCACCAGTTTCACCACCCAATCAAGGTATTATACCTCTTTGATGTATCTTGCATCCAGTAACTTCTGAATCTCTTTTACAATTCGTTTGACCAGGGTTATAGATCCGATCTCATTTTTTGTTTAATGGGTCAAATGGATGAATTAACGTTGAGGCGGCGACATACCAAATCAACGAAGACTTTGGGAATTTCCTTGTTCAAATAAGCAAAAGATGTCATGGTACTCTTGGAGGGTTTGAATGATTCCTTCTCAGTTACGTGCATCAAAAGCCACAATTAATCAAAAATACCTACAATCATCGTCGGGTCCCACTGGGACTACACTATGAGTTCATTGGTCTCAATGTTGCTTCCTCGTTGTGTGTCAAAATTCGAAGGTGTTCATTGTACACTACCAACGACTCATAAGAAGCAAGTGCGTGATTGTTACAAGTTCCCTCCCTACATTGATAACTTCTCCGTCGTCTGGAAATGCTACCCCAATGGTATGTGGAGACAACCCCCTTAAAGGCATTTAATAGAGGTTGGTTGATGATCACGTTGTATGTGTTGAGTGAATAGACTTATATGAAATTAGTCATGGTAGTGAACTGTTGTTGCCTTTGCCCTAGGTGATGGGTAGTGCCAAAAAGTTCAAAGTCTCCTTCATTTCTCTAAAGAAATCGTATTCCGAGGCCCATTTTGTCAAATATTAATTTGGTAAGGATGTTAGTCAAGCTACCAGTGTCAATACGGATGCTTCCCACATGGAAGTCACCTATGAGTACAATAATGCCAATCATATCATTATAAGGATTGTCTTTCGACTTTAATTTTTCATCAGTTAACGTGATGGGGAGGTTGTGCAACTTGTCGTGGGGACCAAGCAGCTAAGCAGGACTCGCTTGATCAGAATCTTTTTAGACTTGACAATTGAGAGGTCTTGGTTCTGTCTCCTCCCAGGATGGAAAGAAAGACTCCCATAATATGGATGGCATGGGCCTAGGACGGCTCCACTTTACTTTCTATCTTCGGGGCTTTCCCAGGTAGTTAATTGTCCGCCTCTGGCATAAGGACCTCTATAAGCTCTCCAGCCCGAGCAGTTCTTCGATTAAAGATCAGAGGTGTAGACATTCCTCTCTGTTGTGCCCATGGTTTAGGAGGTAAGTGTAATACCTTTTTGGGTCTCGGTTGTATCCCCTGACCTTCATGGATGCGGATTTATGGTAATAATCTTTTTTCTAAATGACTTCTACGATCTCAACCATTGAGACTCTGAGTGGGGTTGGTTGAGGGATATGGTGTGTTTGTGTTAGTGGCTTCTCCGGGTATCAATCCACTATTTCTCTTTGGTACTATGTTCATTATTGATCTCAGTGTACATTGTTCTTCACGACTTAGGTCTCCTAGTTGGGGAATTTGTCATTGTATCGGGGGAGTTTAGCTGGTCACGGTGGATGAGTGAACCTCCATTTGTCATCGTGGGAACTCTTTTTTGGTAGGTTTGGGAGTGATCGTTTAGATCTCGAGATTGCGGGTAAGTTGTATTCTTTTGCCAAAATATGATTGTTGGCAAGCTCCAATAGCCCCACTAACATCTTGGGTCAAGGTAGTCCTAAAGTGTATCAGAAATGATCTTCTTCCAAATTTTGGGCAAGGGCTGCGTACGTGACAGTGGGCTTCAAATCTCATACCTCCTACATTTCCTTTTGGAATCTAGTTATAAATGCAGGCAGTGATTCCCCTTACTCTCATCGTACTTGCAACAAAGCTTGAGAGTCTGTCTATAGATTCCGATTGTTGGTATACTATGGCACGAACATCCTCTTGAATTCCACGAACAAGAAGATTATCCCAAGCCACAAACTATTGAACTATCAGAGCGCAAATTATTTCAGGGTCATAAAAAAGAGTCAACACTTCCGAGTGTCGTTCACCCTTAACAGGCAGCCCGTCGACTCGAAAGAGTAGATGCTGTGGGTCAGATCCGTCTTCCCTCGATATGTTTCCAGGATAAGGATTTTGAATCGCTTAGGTGCTTCCGCCTCAAAGATCCCTCCGGAGAAAGCATTGTCAGGTTGGTTGGTGAGCACTCGTATGTATGTTTTCATCTCCCATTCAATACAGATCTTGCACTATCGGGGTGGTATGTCTTTTCACTCAGACTTCGAGTTGGGGAGTGAGTCGATGATATGGCCTCTTGTTTCCCTTGCCATTTCCCTCATCTAATCTTTGATTTGTTGTTTCTGTTGGGTCACATAATCCTTGATACACTCTATACCTGCATTCTCTCCAATACTCTCCTCCTGTGTCGCTCCTCTTCTCATGGCATGATTCCATGTTCACCACACATTTCAAGGTATTGAACCCAGATTTGTCTCAGAATCACACTTGAGGAATATAATGTATGCACTAAAGAAGAGAGAGAGAGAAAGAGTTGATGGGAAAAGAAATCACGAATTTCTATTAAGATTCCTTAGTAAAAGTCAAAAGGGGATCCCCTTCTTGTTGCACTGTATCTCCTATATACTGGAGTTTAGTCTGCCTTTTGTGTGTGTTATAGTGGGGGTATTTAAAATGAAAGGAGTTCGTGCTGCAATGATTCCCTAGTGGGACCCTATAGAGTTATTGTTTCCCTTGACTAACAAAACTCATACTCCCCACATGACGCCGAGAGCTGTCCGCTTCAATTTTTCCTGAGTCGCCCAACTCCAGCTATGAGTTGCACGGTCGTGAGATTTAGTTTCTTCTGCTTATTATTGGTTGCATGTTATTAAGGTTTGCTCACATTGTCTAATCACCCATTCTATTTCACTCACGGGGTCTTGGTCGCTTGAGGTTAGGATTCATTCGCCTTCTGGTTAATCACCCCTTTTATGTTGATGTCGCAGCTCGTAGCGGGAGGGTTACTTAATGCAGTTGGTCGACTCAACCTGTTGTTCAATTGCGATAACCCAGTGTCCATCTTTTTCCTTGCTCAAGTTGGATTGATTGGACCTCCATGAGGCTACTTTTCGCTATACAAATTTCTTTTATTCATTATATGGAATATGTAATTAATTATTTATAAAATGCTACAACTACTTGGAATTTTAAAATGCTTGCAATTTCTTGCCCTTGGAAATTCTCATTACTCATTATAATTTTGCAGTTCATGTAGCTATTTAGATTTACAATCATAACTTTAGCATTTCTCATGATTTTCTAAATAAATGGAGAATATTGCTCAATCCCAAGGTGTGGGTGTAATGCCCAACATACTTGAGCAAGGTTAGCTTATCCTTGAAATTAAGCTTTTAATTATCTAGGACCCAAACTTGAACTTTCTTAAGACTCGGGGGTTGGTTTGGTATATTTCTCTGCTTGCTTTAAGTTTAAGAATATCATCACAATTTTATTTGAGAAATTTTGTTTTGCTGCTTTCTATAAATTCCGTGGTTAGAAACTACTTCTTTCAATATGATTTATTACATTGTGATGGCTATAAAAAAAAAAAAAAATTGTCTGATTTTTTGGATAAAAATATATATTTATAATTCACCCCATAATTTTCTAAGAATTTATTAACTTTCCATCACAATTTTGCAGTCACCTTTTTAAAAGATTGCAACNCGTGGTTAGAAACTACTTCTTTCAATATGATTTATTACATTGTGATGGCTATAAGAAAAAAATTATATATATTTTTTTGGATAAAAATATATATTTATAATTTACCCCATAATTTTCTAAGAATTTATTAACTTTCCATCACAATTTTGCAGTCACCTTTTTAAAAGATTGCAACCACTCCAAATAGATTACAAGTTTGATTTACAGGTCCAGTGGCTGCTACCATTTATAGAGTATCCTTATTATTATAACAATATATGTACTTATTTATTTACTTAGAGTGATAGAAAAAAAAGAAAAAACTTTGTCAATGAGATAATATTTTATTTTTATATAAAAAATGATTGTCAAGTTAGTATGATTCGCTTCTGCAATCCAAACACAGGTTTTTTATATAACCATCCTAATTCTGTAGTTATAAAATTATGATAATCAAATCCAAATTTGGAAAAAGAAAAAAAAAATATATATATTTTAAACGAACACCACTTTCCCAGCCGGATCAACATGTTGGAAAGGAAATATTTGATATTTATCAAGTTAATGGACTTGTTTCGTGAGCATAAGGATGCAAGGACATTACAAAAATGCTTTTCACAATACTTGATATTTATATCCTAAAAATCATGAGTTTAGGAAATTTGATTTTATATGCCACATAAGAACTAAAATTGGAGAAATATTTTGAATGTTTACTTTCTTGAAAAGATAGCCCAAAAAATTCATTTCAAATTAAAGGACCAAAATATCCTTATTGACACGGGGTTTTCTCCCTGCATGGGTGTGGGAACTGGAGTTTCCTGTGCGATTGTGGGAAGCAAGCCAGCCGACTAAACCAGCTGACATAGGGGACTAGTCCAGGACTCCAGAGGGTTGAGCGACATCAAGCTGCCCGTGCGGCCTTTCCTTTCGCAACTTGCGCTTGGATCGAGCGAGATTTGGGGAGAGGCAGGCCTGGCAATTTTCCTTCATTTTCGTTGTTTTTCATCTCTTTTGTCCTAAAGCTATGTTTATTTATATGCTTGTTTTCTGAGTTTAGGGGGCCTTTGCTGTATTTGTTTTCAAATTTCATATGTGGAAGCCCTTTTTCTCTTTGTGGGTTGTATCTGAGGAGGTAGTGACGCTCCAACTGTATTCTACTATGAGGTGGTGATTGTATCTTCCCATTTTATTTTCCTTATTTCGTCTCCTCTACTTTCCACAGTCGCCGGCCATCCCCAACAGCTTCCCTCAACGCTGCTGACCCACCCCATTGCTGTAGCAACTTGCTGTCCAGCTCTTTTTTCCTCCATACTTCTTAGCCGCCAGCCTCTCAGCCACATCTAACCACCNTCAGTCGCCGGCCATCCCCAACAGCTTCCCTCAACGCTGCTGACCCACCCCATTGCTGCAGCAACTTGCTGTCCAGCTCTTTTTTCCTCCATACTTCTTAGCCGCCAGCCTCTCAGCCACATCTAACCACCCAGTTGCACCTTGCCAACCCTATTCCCTTGCTGTCCCGCTCTTTACCCTCCTCTTTTTTTAACAGCCAGTCGTCCCAGTTGCAATCCCACCTTCGTGACTTGTTGCCCCACCTTCAACCAACCTCCACCGCCTTTGGTATACACTTTCCAGGTGTTCGTTTAACATTTTTTCCAGTTTGTGTGTGTTATAACCCTCTTTTTCTATTAATAAAAATTGATTTTGTGGTTTCGGCATTTCTCCTCCCTTATCACTTATTTTTTAATCATGGAATATTTTTAATAGTCAATGGTTATCACCATTAATTTATATAAGATTGTAAATTGAGTAAGAGTTGAACGTGGATTAACATGTGTTTGAGCTTGGTTAGTATGAATATAACATCGATCTAAGAAGTATAGAAAGTTTGCATAAAAATTGACAATGGTTTGAACAAGTTTAGAACATGATTCAAACAAGATTAAAAAATGATTTAATGGAGGTGTAAGCGATGTTCCAATACTGCTCTAATAGGATTCAAACAGTCTTCAATCAAGATTCTCAGAGAGGCTTAGTTGTATTACATCAATTATAATAATGGTTAACAACTAAGACTGTGTAACACAATAGAGAGCTATCACAATAGTTATATCATACATCAAGTTATAGTACATGCCAGTGCTCTTCACAAAAGAGAAATAAAAATAATAACACAAGTGTGGACTGAAAGAGTTATAAGAAGAATAATGTATATTTGAATGTATCTACAAAGCTATATTATTAAGAAATAAATCTACACACACAATCATTCTAGAATTATATATTACTAGGAGTAACTTCTAGAATACTTTTGTTTCTGAAATCAGGTTAACTTCAGAGTCATCGCAGCAAATAAAACTTGAATCGACTCATCAGACTATATATGAAAAAATTACATCAATTAAAGTTTTATTAAATCTTGTAAGGGCTTACCTTACTAAAGCATTGGTAAACTCATATATGATGGCCCTTCTTTACTTCAAGGGGGTGTTTGATAGCACCATATTAACAGGGTTTGTTCGTCGGACTTACTAAATCCAGTCAAACATAAAAACAAAGCACAATTTCTATGAATTTATGAAATTTTATATTTAAGATCCTTAATTTACTTTTAATTTATGTTAAATACGGATTTAATAAATCCAGATTTACTAAATCCTACTAATCTTAAATCCTTCATGCAGCCAAACACACCAAGCCAAAGATAAAAAAGCACAAGTTATATGATCTATGATGTCAGGATCTATGATCTATGATCTATGTTAAGAAAAAATCTATAAAAAGACATAATAGTTGATTGTCTCTAAATATGATCTATCAATAATAGAAAGTTGAAATTAGGAAGCAATGCACATGCTAATGATACAAAGGAATGAATGCATTGTCTAGTCTTCACAATTATCAATATGCATCAGGTGGTAACAGCAAATAAAGTAAAAAAAAACAACAACAATTTAATTTCATTTAACTTTAATAGTCAGCCTATAAATAATATCAACAAAAACGCTCCCGTGGAGACAACATGTTCATCTCCTTACAAGTCACCTACCTTGCATTGCAATTACTAGGCCCAAAAACTCCTCATCAAAGCCAACACGAGACCAAAATTAACACCATTAATACAAGGTATAAATTAAATATGCATCTAGTCATTCTTTCTATCATGAGAGCAAAACCATACAAATTTAAACAAAATACAAGCACTCCTAGACAAGCTACCGAGAAAATATATCATTTCACAAATATTATAATAAACCTAAATAAATTTTTAAAAAAAATCTAATGGAAATAGGAAACCACACTAGTAAAAGGAAAGATTCAACTTAACCAACCATCCAACTAATGATAAAACAACCTCACGCAAAGCCCAGAGATAACACTACGTGTGTGTGTGTGTGTATAGATAAAAGAAGAGAAATGTACACTTCTGGTCCTTAAATTGTCAATATTTATGTAGTTATCAAAAATCAAGAAGCATTTTCGAGAGAAAAATATAACCTTGTAATTTTAATAATAGTAAGAGTGAGCAACGTTAAAGCATAACAAATTGGGGTTCGGTTTGCTGCAGAAGGAGTGCACTGTATTCCTTTTGTAGGAATTTTAGAAATTTGGGTGTTTGGTCGGATGAATTCTAAATGTAGTATAAAATTACAATGCATTTATAACTCATTCTCTTATTTCATTTTTAATGTATTTGGAATTCGTTGGATTTGGGTGAATTCCAAATACACAGTTTTGTGTAGAATGACGCATGATGCTCACCAACCAATTGCTGGCCACAGCCCTCCACTACCATCCCACCGTCTCTTCCCGCCGCCACCGCCACGATCGCCTTCACCGCTCCTCCGCCCTTGGCCACCGCCTGCCACTGACAACTGTTGACCACTGCCCTTCACTCGGCCCCTGCTGCCGCTCACCAACCATGCATTTTTCATTGATTTCATTTTTCTTCAAATCAACCAAAAAAGTGAAGTCGTGCATTTATTTTACATAGAAACAAACAACTTTAAAGTATTACAAATATATATTACATTACTTTACCCCCACATTCCTTTTACATTGCATTACTTTTTTAACAAACCAAACATGCGGTTATGATATAAGCTTATTGTAATAAGAAATTTTTGTAATAAAGTTGTTTTTTAGTTTTCCAACATAAGAGTAGATGCCGTTAAAAATAAAGAGATTACAATTTGCAAACAAAAAAAAAGCACCCAAACATTAAATGAAAGTTTACACAACCACTACTCCATGGATCTGATGAAATAGCTTCAAAGGTACTCAGCTAAATATAACAAGCAAACAAATCTTACCATCACCTCTGTTGCATCTAAATGAACATTTACACAACCACTACTCCATGGACCTGATGAAATAGCTTCCACTCATGTACAGGTAACGTTTATTAACATTTCTTATTTCTCAAGACAACTTGAGTGGCATGCTTTAAAAACTAAAACGCAGTTAACATCACAAATAAGATACTCATAGCCAAACAAAGAAGAAAAGGATTATATAATGTAAAGAGAAATGCACATGGAAAAAAATGCATATTGACCAAAGAGAAGAAGAATACGACTTATTACAGTTAGGCTAGGAATCAATTTTCTCCAATATAATCAACAGCCCAAGCAATAATAGTTTGGCTATAGCTAAATAATATTTACATTTCAAGAATGCCAAGTCAAGCAAAGTATTGATGTAAATGAAAGACAATAACAGTTTTACATTGTTCCACTCACCACTTTTTCTAAAACCTTTCTCATAGTTGATCTCCAAGCCTTATATAACATACTGTGCAGAAGAATACAATAGCATGGCAAAAGTGGACAGAAATATAATCAACTGCTCCAGATTCCCAAGTAGATGATCAATAATATGAGTGGAGTGGAGTCTGCTAATATGAGGAGAAAAATGGGGGAAATTTCGGGCCCCTTCTGACAATTTACACATTTGCACTATAACTAATTGCATCTTGAAACAAAGAACTATAGTATAATAGTCAAAATTCAATTACCAATTTTGCTCCGGCCAATGTAGCCTTGGTTAAAACATTAATTACAAAGAAGAACTCGGTAAGGAACCCATGAGTATGACCGTGCTACTGTTTTTAGGTTTCCATAACTTATCTGACTTGATTCTAGTGAGAAGATTGGAGAAAAATCCTGTTGTTGAATTTGAAAGAACGGGCTGAATAGACCTCTCTGAAAATCCAACAGGTTCCCTCTGGGATTCCATCGTGATTGATTCTGTGGGACTATACCTTTTGCTTATAGCTGAGTGATTACTGCAAGGGCATCCGAGAAGATCTATGAAGCATGCCTTGTGAAAGATAGACCCACATGAATTACATTTCTCAGCTTCTGCTTCCTAGTTAAGAAAATTACAGCAAAAACAATGGTAAACAAAAAACCATTACATCCAATAAATTGGAAGTACAATTTTTTTCATAAACTTGAAGGTTTTTAATGTCGTTTTTGGTCAACATAGAAGTTCTACACCTTGGTTTGGCACTGCTGTGAAACACAACAGTAAGCCTATCTAGCAAAATTCAGAAGAAATAATAAGTTCTTTTGTTTTCCCGGACAATGGTAGAGGTTAAACACATGAATACAAGATTTAAAAGGATATTTGAACAAGGTTTGCGACGATGATGGCATGATTAAAAAACATTCAAAACATTCATATTTTAAAGAAAACAAGCATGTACGTTAGAGTTAGAAAATTTTAGATTTACCAACAACATGGTTATTTAGTTGATATACGGGACAGTGAGCTATACATACCATTAGTTCATGCTAAAAATTACTGGTGTTAAAAGTTCGGCCAGATTCTTTTGAAGCACTTCCAATGATGTTAGTGTGAAAATCTGAAAAGACCCAGTTCTTTCTCTCATTCCATCTATCGTGTGGGCCAGCCGACCACCTCCAAATCTTGGAGAATTTGATTTGGACAACTTGAAAAAAAATTTGATTAGTTTATTCCCTTTCTAATTTATGTTATTCTATTTTTTTTCAAGATTATTTCCTTTCTTAATTAAGGTTAGATATATTTGGTAGGTTTGTAATAAGGAGGGATTGGTTTCCTATATAAATGTGTCCTATTTGTGAATAATGAATTAAGTTACTTTCTCACCATGTAAATTCTACATGGTATCAGAGACATAGAAACCTACCCTAGCTGCCGGACCTCCTGACCAGTGCAGCCAGAACTCCTTCGCAGTACCGGAACTCCTTCCTGCTAGGGCCAGAAACCCCTCCTGCACCGGACTCCTTCCTGCTAGATCCTGAACTACTTCCTGCCTTAGTCAGACAACCTTCTACTGCTTGACTCCCTTCATGCCAAAGCTGGAATCCCTTCAAGCGAGTGCCAGACCTCCTTCCAGAGTCATACCTCCGTCCCTGCAGGGCAGCCAGACCTTCTTCAGCCAGATTTTCTCCCTACAAGCCTTTCCTCAATTTTTCCCCTGCAGCAAAATCTCCACGCTGCAGTCCCCTTCACCACCGGATTTTCTCTGCAGCCTGATGTCTTCTTGCTGCAGGCCCTTCTCCTTCAACGTAAACATCCTTCAGCAGTAGAAGCAGTGACAGCACCAACGGTAGC